>NQII01001476.1:137109-185247 GCA_002778355.1 Clitarchus hookeri | reverse complement strand
GACCTCCGGGAAGCCAGGCCTCGGTACGCCGATAGCCCTACAAGTTTGTTTGCCTCGCTAATCTCCGGCGGTCAACTGCTCGTCAAGCGGTCGCCGGGCTCGTTCTAGTACCCTTCGTCGCTCCAGGTATCGGCATAACTACACCATAAACTGCATTGCAGCGCGCTTCGAATACCAGTTATATGTTTTTAACTACAAACCAACAATTCTGGAAGAGCGCATACCCAAGCCAACTCTTGAAGACTACCTGTATACTGTTTTTCTTGTAAACATCATGAACAAACCAATTCAGTGCCTATCACTTGAGGACGTTTAGGGATAGTTACACGGTCATATTATTATCATAATAACGAAAAACCGTAAAATATATGCTGAAGCAGAGTTCCTCAACTAATTATTCAATGCAGGATATGAAAATATTAAATGACATGAAATTATGAAAATTAGACAAAATATTTTGCATGTTATACAAAACATTTTAAAACAATGATGCACTTGTATTGTTACTTAGTATCAAAGTAAACATTAGTCTGGCAACAAACTGCACCCTTACAAATCTGTACGGTTTCCCGATAACTGTCCGCTTGAGACTTACACGTAGGCAGTGGTTTTTGAACAATAATGCACACATGATTATGGGGTCATTAAAAGCGACAAACACCCAACAGCTATAAACAAACACTTGCTTGATAATAACATGGAACCCCCTATTCTCCCGATGAATGGGAATGTTATTACCCAACAACTGTTCGCAGATTTCAGATTTCGATTAAAGAAAACGGTATTCACGAAAGTGTTTTTTCATCTCAAGTAGGTGTTATTATTTTGAATTTGAAAAATTGTAATATATATTTACAAGGGCACCTACCGCCCTTGCGAATAAGTTAAGGACATAGGTCGTATAATGTTTTCGATCTCATTTTGCATAGGGAATCACATAACAGCGTTTGTAACTGTATTTCAGGATCACTCTGCATGTATGAGGTAATTTATAGGTATTTCTAAACTCCTGGAAATACTTCATATTGGAGTGCATTCTAAGAGCCACGAGTACAGCTGACATCGAACGGAACCAGGTTGTTTTTAAGGAGGAATAAGCTGAAAGACTTCCCTCGACAATTAATCACAATAAAAAATAACTCGTAGTTAGTTTTCAGGTACGATATCAACACCATTGAAATTGTGAAACAGACGTCATGATAAGTAAATGTTGCCCATTATTTATCGTATATAAAAAGTTTTCAATTCAACTGCCATATGCATTAAGTAAATAGATGCAATTTTTCAAATTCGAAATTATGGAATAATCGCGAAAGAACGGCTGCTTCGTTGGATCAGCCTTTCATTTTTCCATGAACCCCATACTTTATTATATAGTATGTATTAATAAGTGGGATTAGACTAATAATTGAACTTACTGGTACAACAGCGAGAGTTTAATGCAAAGGTGGATAGTAAATATTTCTGTAAGACACTATTGTGACATAAGGAATACGAGAGAAGGTCGATAAACTGGATATGTGCGACACAAAACCGTACTAGAGAAAGCTAGGATGTCATAAAAGCTGACTTTCAAACGTAGCATTTTTACAATATATGAAATAGCATTCATATAAGTAAAAAAAGCTCGCTATATATATATATACATATATATAATTTATTTAACCCGTAGAACAAGCCAAGTCAAAAATTAATGAAAACTTTGGTCTCTTATGAAGTTTAATAATTTTCGTTTTCCAAAAAATGCATGTAGTTAAGCTAGTTTGCACATAATATAAATGAAATTTATCTCCATAATTCTGACTTGTAGAAAATAAACTATTTGATTTTAGTCCAGCGGTTAAGATAGCATTACCATTACCAAGAAGCATTACACAAGGAACCACCGCTGGTTCGTGTACATAGAGCAGTGAGAATCTCCACGTCAAAGTAGGAGGAGGCTGTCGGCATGCGAAGTGACACGAGCCTGCTGCTCTGTTTTTGTTGACCTGCCCCGAAACGCTGCGACGCTCCTTTGAACCTCGTTCGTCCTCCTTTCCTGACCCTTTCACCTCGGTCCCGCCGCGCGACCTCTGTCAGCCGCCTGGAGAGCTTGGAGCTGCCCTCAAGAGGCCGAGGTCGCTGGTATTTGCTCTGCTGCGGCGGTCCCCTTCTGTCCTCCACCTCCTTCTTCTACCTATCTGGCGTCTGAACATCCCCCACCCCTCAGTCTGCTTAAGACGGATGATCGAATTTTCATTCTGTAAGATCAGTAGCATTTATGACATGTTTGACACATGTCGTGGAGACAATTTTGGGAGATCTTCGTGTATGGTAAAACATTGCATGCAAGTAGGGGTGAAGACTACAAACGCATTATCCCTTCTTATGTGTGGGACACCGAAAGTACGAGTAAAAAGGGGTTTCCTTCCAATTAAATCAAAGATTGCCATGGAAATGTTGGAGCACTCTTGGAACTAAGGTTGATAGAACTCTGCATGTTGGAAAATAAAGACAATGTTCCCCACCTCCTTGTGACAGTCCTATGCCATGAGAAATTTCAGTAATACTACTTTACTTAAGAAAGATTAGGAACTGTTTAGTATCCCTAAACATATCATTTATTTTCCGAATAAGTATTTATACTTATGATAAGATGTCAGTTTTATTAGCTTTGTGGCTCTCATTTAGTTTATATATCCGGATATGCATTCGCGAATGCTAAGATTACCTTGACTGTTCGCCAGTGAAGATGGAAACACTGAACAGCTTCTCAGCTAAGATTGCTCTGTACATATACCAAAATATCTCTTAGGTAGTCTATACCCTGTCATAGAGAAGAAATCTAAACACCATTACGTAATCGATTCTAAAGCAACATGCATACAGTATACGTTATCATTATCGTGAAATTCATAGAGACCAAATCTGATACAAAGGTGAAGTGCAATTTCCGTACAAAGTAAGTGAGTGAACCTTCTTTACGTCCAGTCTTCGGGGCGTGGTGCAGATGGTGGAAAAGTCCTCAATATGTCGAGTCCATGATGTCAAGCACATGTGCTACATGCGTTGCATAAGTCCAACAGGCATTTTTGCGGAGCATAACAAAGTCCATTCGGTATGCTCATAGAGAACAGCAGCTATCAAAAAACACTGTGCATACAGTGCTGCTCAAAAATTTTAAAATGCGTGCCTAAAAGTGCAGCTTCTACAGATGATTCATCGTGGTGATAGTCAAAAAGGAACGTCATTCACCACTGACATTCTTGGTCGCATTGATGAAAACCCGGCTTTCCTGAAGAAAATTATGATATTCACAGACGAAGTATCTTCATGTGCCATGTAAGATTAACCGGCACAATGTGGGTATTTAGGGATTTCAGAACCCCACAACAGCGTGGAAATCGTGTGCGACTGTCCTAAGGTCAGTATATAATGTGGTTTATTTCAGGACCATGTGGTCAGTCCATTTTACAATCAGAGGCCTCAGTAACATAATCTGTTTACCTTCACGTATTGGAAGAATTTCCACTTTCATAGTTACGAGACGTAAATCCTGACATCTGACTTCAGCAGGACGGTCTTCTTCCACATTTGGGCCTTAGTGGTCAAGATCAGTATGAACCATACTGCTGGATTGACAGAAGAGGTCCAATCACCTGGCATTAGGTCACCAAGCATAACTCCGTTAGACATTTTACTGTAGAGATTTGTGAATGATGTGGTGAACACAACAACTGCAGGAACTTTGTGTTCTGATAACGGCTGTAATTGCACAAGTTCGCATGGGCATGTTGAATCGATTGAGACAAAAATGGTAGTACGGACTAAATATTCTGCAAGCTACGAACGGACCATATACTGAACTGTTTTATGAGACTAAATAAACTTTTGGTGTTACTAAATATTATGCAGCAAACCCCACCTTTTAATCATTCGCCATTATGCAGCAAATCCCAAATGTCTCATTTACAATTTCCAAAATATATGTGGTAAAATATGAAAATATATATTGGATCACGCTATCTACTAATGAAAAAAAGAAAAGTTAAGGTTTATGCAAAATTGAAAATTTTCAAGATGCTATAAGAAAAATATTAGGATAGCCACTACAGACGCAAGCTGATCAAATACTAAGAGAAGAAAAATTCACGGAAATTATGCATATTTGGGGGTCCGTTTTTACCGTGACGCTATTTCTGAACCGTTCGAGTAATGGGTTTCAAATTTCTTATAACAACGTCATCGAAATAAAATCTTGAATACCTGTTTGAGTAAATTACGCAGGCGTAACATTTTCGGTTTCATTTTTTGTCCATATCTCAAAAACTGTTTGTCGAAGGCGTTTTCCTTCAAATAATAACCCAGCGGGTGCTTGAATTGCACTTTTTAATTTTCTGGTATAATATATATATCTTGTCGGTAATTTTTCAACTTTTTTTCATACACAATAATTAATTATGATTAAGAATATTTCATTACCTCATCGCACATACGACGGCTGCCAGATTTGGCATACTCCGTCTCCAAGTTGCACATTTCCTATCGTAGACTAATATTGCAACATTCCGTGCTCTGATTATTTCCTCACACCTCTCTCAAAACCATTTCGTCTGTAAATTAAATAGCTTCATCGACACACTTCTTTTTTGGCGTACGCCATTTTCTACTTCGTATTTTATCGTATCTTATGGTACAAGAGTGGTCCTCTAAAGACTACTTATGTTTTAATGTTGTTTTAATTTTTTCCCCGTTATGTCTTAAATGTTGCGTCCTACATTATTTTCATGCAACGTTTAGCCCGTCCTACTATTTATGAAATTCTGCTATGAGAATATTCTTTTATATATAGTTTACATACTCAGTTTACTCCTTCAATCATTCCTGTCCTTTTNAAATTCTGCTATGAGAATATTCTTTTATATATAGTTTACATACTCAGTTTACTCCTTCAATCATTCCTGTCCTTTTCGTACTCCACAGGCATATAGGTCATTCGTAAGTTTTTACTATTTTGAATGTCATATTTCTCATTAATACTAATTTTCGTTATTTATATTTTCTTCCCTCTCCGCCACTCCCCTCTCCTCCACTCTACTTATACGACTTGTTAAATATTTTTCATTAAGTGTATGATATTTCTTAACACTTTTGGCTACAGACCTCATGTTTTGGTGCCAACTACCAACTAGTACTACTTCCTTTGTGTTGGTGGATGCATGCCGCATGCCCCACACTGAAAGTCCTGTCTAGGTACCAACCCTGTTCAGAGACCCTTCGCTGTTTCGAACATTTTTGAAGTTACTGGTCTCGTACTTGACATGTATACGATTGCGGAGAATAAAAAGTGGGATTTCAACATGGCAGGAAATGCATGTGATAGTGCAATTTATTTAATATTAGTATCAGAACATGGGGTAAGGTATGCCAGTTACATTTCACAAGTTATTTCCTGAATATTATGACAGGCAGTTGTGAGAGAAAAAGAGTGAAGTTCCAGTGTGCATGTGCGTAATGCGCAGTGCACGCGCATGAGTGAGTGATGGCCGTTAGCAGGACTACGGATGATACGCCGTTTAGAAATCATGGTGCCGTGGTCGGTACTACACCGTGCGTTTGCAGTGGAAGATTATTTAAAACATGAGTCTCCAATTACAGTCAACAGGATGCTTCGGCATCAATTCGGCTTGCAACGTCATGACAAGGTGCCTCATCACCGCACGATCGTTGGAAAGAATACAGCTCCGCCACACCGGCTCATGCGTCACCATAAGAAAGATACCCATGAGCATGTCAAATTGTGTGCGGCACGGTTTCACCCGCCGTTTGGAGGAATATGTTGCTCGTGATGGTGGACACTCGCCTTGCTTGATACTCAAGAAATAAGATGTGAAATATAAATTGCATTCCTTACCCTATTTAGCGATAATAGTATTAAATGTATTCGACTATCACTCGCGTGTTCTTGCCTTACTCAAGTCCTACTATTGACTGTACAATCCGTTTAAAACCAACCTACGTCGCCATCCCCAGTTTCGCGATGGCTCTATACCTCCACTCCCTGTCCCATATTATCTCTTATATTGCACTTTGCCTTTCCCGAATTGTTTCAGCGACGAGCTTCATAGGTCACACGAGTCCTTCTCGACCGTTTACATTTACATGATAACACTACAACATAACATTTCCTATTAATATCTGCTATTAGCAAACTTTTTAAGCAATAAAGTTAATTCTTGAGAGGTACCCCAATCTATCAAGGCTTTCATATCTTTGTCCCTTACCTTATTACTCGGAAACTCTTTTCCTGTCTCCTTTCCACAATATTTTGTGTTCCTAATTCATATTATTTACGAATTTAATATAAACTTATTGGCAGGTTTAAGTGATCCCAGATTTAAGCCTACGGGGTTTATCAAGTCCGTCATTTGTAGTTCTAATTAACAAGAGTTTGTTAAACACAACCTTTGGGCGAGGTTACTCCCAGCCGAATGGCAGCACTTAGATTAAAAAACACAGAAATTTGTCTGTACATTTTGTATAAGATAGAGAGAGAGGTCTTGACAGCCGATGAGAGCGAAGCAAGATGAGTATGGAGCAGCGCGGGAATACAAGTGCGGAGGAAAGGGGAGATACCCGAAAAAGCCCGTCGACCAGCGGCACCGTGTGGCACGATTCCCTCATGTAAAAATCAAGGAGCGTTCTCACCGAAAATCGAAACCAGTTGGCATAGATAGGAGGCGTGTAGTCTGGCCACTACACACGGACTCCCTCTATGGGCGCGGGGGCTGTGTTACCTGGTTATGCGCGCACCCAGTTCTCAGGAAGGGGGAGGGGCTGACCCCTCTCAAACCCTACCCTCCCCTCAGATAAATCTGCTCACTGTTCCGTAGCCCACCAGCCGGAAGAATAACTGATAGCTGACCTGACTGGCGTCACAGCCTCTCCTCTCCCCTGCCGAAGGTGCCGACGACTTGTAAGGATGAGCAAGAATATTCTGTTAATTGTGTCGCTTGGTGCAACGCGGCATTTGGAGAAATTTATTGGCTATGGTGGACAATACTATAAATACCACCGCGGCTTGAGGGTCGGCAGGTTTGTGAAAGCCATTTGGCTGAAGAACGGTAATCGGGTGAAGTTGGGTGTAACGTGGGACATCAACGGAGAGGACGGATGTCGGCGGAGGTTGCGAGACGGTGGCATACGAGTGTTGGCTGCGCTGTGGATGGATGTGAGGGCGTAGTACTCGACGACGGGCTTATGTGCATTAGGGCGTTCGGAGCAATCTAGAACATTCTGGACTGATAGAATGTGGACTGAATTAAGGTGGTACTGTATGAGTGTATGTTGCAGAATAAATTGGAAATGTTGGTACTTTCAATCATAGACGTATAGTATGTAAAATAATTCGATAGGTTTTAATACACTGATAATCGTGACTGAGTTTAGTTTTACTTGTATTAATTTCTTTAGGGTGATTGTGAATTGTATCGATTAAATCAATTAATCCTTAATACCAACATATAGCCATTTATTGTGAGATACTAAGCATTTTCTTTGTTGTTTTCTCAAATAAATTAGGAAATGGTTATCAACTGTTTTATTTCAGTTAAAACCTCCATCCCTTAAAGGAATTGATTAGACCCACTGACTATGATACATTGTAACAATTTAATAAAGCGTATCTTTGGGGCAGCTCTCCATAGTTCTTTATGTAACTATACACTTTTAGCAACAATTAAATCTAAAAGCATGTTCTAGTCTACGCGTTACGCCATTTGCTTCCATCCATTGTTAACGTTAATCTATCCTAGGAATCTTAAAACATATCCCATCAAGCAATTCTTCCTTTTTGTTATAAAAGTGTAAGAAACTGAAGTTTTATGTGGGTTAGGAAAGTCCATTAAGAACATATAATTTTATCGGTAGTCATTTCAAATGGCCGAGGACGAAATTTAAGCAATCTTCCTTTCGTTACTAACATCCGTCACGCGAAATTTCCTCATCCAGAGCAAGCTGCTTCGCAAATTAGCCCATTGGTTATGGATGAGGGAGCAATTTGCATGTGCCGATGCATATGGATGTCTCTGTAAAGTAACTCTAGAACGCCAGAACCATAAAACCGACTTTCCAACTATGTTGCGCCATGCCTATGTGTATGTAACAATTTTACTCATGAAACGTTTGAAAAATAATTTTATTAAAATATTGTTCTACCCCATAAAATATGCATCGTCTGTAAACATTTACGGATATCATTTGAAAAACAGTTTCCTCGTGCTTAGCCAAGGAACTTAATATTACTTCTTTTTATAATTTGAAATTTTGGTGGTTTTTGAACTTACTCTCCCATTTTTCACGTCGTAGGTTTTTATAAAAACGACACTGTCTCACAGTACAATAAAATGTTTTCTGTCCATGATAATAATTATAAGAAAGTAGTGTCACAATAAGGGCTCTTATGAATGTACAGGCACCAAAGAAGAAGATAACATTCTATAATTAATAAAAGGTATAATATAAAAGTATGTATTTTAAAACCATTGTTTAAACGCAAAGTCTTGTACGAAAGTATAATGGCTTGTTGATTTCAACTTATGTGTTGGTGCAGTTATCAAAGGCACATGACTTTTGGAACTTGCTACTTAGATCATGAATCCAAGGAATTTCGTACCGTAATGCTAGAAACCTTACACGGATTTTTTACACTTAGATATACTAACTATCCTATAATTAATTTACTCTAAAGGAATATTTTTTTTTTACTCTAAATGTTTTTTTTAATACATAATGCTTTGCTGAGTTGTGTTTCTTTGTTCATAATTAATTGTTTAAGTTATGGTATCTCTTTCAGTAAAAGTACGTCAATCTTTTGGCCTATCGCATTGACTAAGTATGACATGTTTCCATAGGCAGTTGTATATTGCTTAAGCATATAATAGATATTTCAGTATAATTGGGTGACTTATTTCAATAACATTTGGCAGTTGTAGAAAATGAACATCTGGAAAAAATTATGTTGGTGGTTTCCGTAACAATCACAGTCAACTGTGGGTGCCTGGATAAATTCATCCAATCGGAGTTCATACAATATAACTCAAAGTTATTCTGGGGCATTTGTATTTGTGTTTCCCGATGTTCAGCGTTCTATTCTGCAAATATATACGTGAACTATACAGATAAGGAAGTTAGTTCTTTTGTTGGTAACAAATTTGGCGAAAAACATATTACCCTAATATTACCTCATCTTGCTGTAATATGCCTGCTCTAATTGGTCGATGAAAAATAATTTAATGCAGGATAGTGCAGAAGAGAAATTCCGTGACTTGGAATTTTTTCCGTAGATTCATGAAGCGCTATTAGCAAGCCGATATGTTCTCGTGGTGCCGGAAACATGCTCTCGATTTGCACATACAACTTTCATCATCTCGGCAGACTTCCGCAGCCTTGACGGAGATAATGTACCCGAGATGCCGGTGGGAACTGGTCTGTGCTTAGTAATTGCTAATTTGAAATGACAAGAGTGGAGATCTCTGCTTCCTGCATACGACACATTACTCCTATTAGTTTGGAGTTTTGTTTGGCGAAGACGTAAAATTTAAAGTAATTGCATTCTGGCTCGTATGGTTCTCCTCTCAAGTGAACGACAAAGGGTAGAACAGATTTTACTACCGACCATTTAATTCAAGATTATTTGATACGTCTTCAGGGAAGATGGTATTTATAAAACAAGCCTGGCGTGAAATAAATACAAATGGATTCCGTCCGTGGGAGAAATAAAGCAGTCCCTTTGTAACAAGCTTCATGAAGTCCGTTTTCTAAGGAACGACGGCCGAACCCAGGCCGGAGTATCAACACATCAACACGACAGCACGTCGTTTAATTCAAGCGGGGTCTGCGACAACACTTACCGGAGGATGAACGAGCAAACACTAGAATGGAAATCGGAGTGCAGGATAGAGGCAGTAAAAGAGAAAGTGTTTAAAGCAACAAAAGAATTCTTTCCTTCGTAATCCTTAGAAATTATGGAGACAAGGGAAGTGGACTTAGTGACTAAGCGAGACGGGATTAACAATCTGAAAATCCCATCGACAAATAATGGAGGGGGAATCGTCTCATCTGTTGCGGAAAATAAAAGGGCAAACTTCAGTGTATTTCATCATAGACCCAGTTCAGCAATGACAATACATACAAATGCCGTCTCATCCAATAGTAAAAAACTAATACTGGTAGGCAGTTAGTATGAATTTTGTAGTTTTTAGTGAGAATCATATATGACATTATAATTATTAAAATATTTGTTAAAATCCCTTTGATGTTAAAAATAGATTAAATTATCGAAATATACAGAAAATAACTTTTGCTAAGGCTTCCGATTATATCTGCAAATAAAAAAGCCAAATAAATGATGGTGTGCCTTGTACCATTGTTTCTTCCTCTACACTGGCAATAAAAAAAACCAAAACTACTTTAAATGAACTATTTTTTTAAATTATTTTACAGTTGTCCCACATACACAGTGTGCTGTCATTATGGGTAGGCTGGGACGTCAAGTTGGGTGCACCTATGGTTTGAGAAAATGACGTACTTTCACAGTACTATTGGGCTTGTAAAAAATTCGCATTGTCACATACTGTTCCACCAGCTGTCGTAGCACTACTGGTTTTCTGATTGAAAAATTATCTTCTGTAGTTTCAGTGGGTTCACCGGTATTACGTGTTACAAAAATGTCAAATCGCTGAGCCTGACATACTGATAGAAAACTGAACAATGCGACAATTTAAACATCTGTAGTAGTTTCATGNTGTCAAATCGCTGAGCCTGACATACTGATAGAAAACTGAACAATGCGACAATTTAAACATCTGTAGTAGTTTCATGGCATGAGAGAATATTGCAGCGAACGTCGAATGAATTATCATGCCATAATGCATCAAATGCAACAACTTTAGTGGCGGGGCATGCATACTTGCGGCTTCTTGGCTACACTATAAAATCGAAACCGTTAAAAATTTCTCGAAATCAACGAACTGAACTGCAGATATATTGAAATTCCTTCATTTAAATCGGTAAAATACCACTGATAATTTTAATTGGTGGTATTAACTGATTTAACGTTAATTTTGANTTAATTGGTGGTATTAACTGATTTAACGTTAATTTTGACTATTTACTTGTGAGTTGCACTGGCCTCGCAGTAAAACCCCAGGGCATTCCCCTCATTGACCAGTAATGACAGATTATTAACTCATGACTCACATTTAGAGTTTAAGTATTTGGTGTAACAAAATTTAATTTAAACGTATCTTAGTGGCTAAGTAGGTAGTCTTACAGGATTTGCTTGAGTAATTTTCAAACCGCTTCTTATATTCTATAATCGAAAAGTGAATTTACAAAGGGTTTCTTGTCCGGGTACGTTGAATGTCGGGATACAGCGAAAAATGTATATGGAGTGTATTTCTTAAAATGGCTGTATGAACTCTGGTACGGATGTTTCTGTTGGCCATGAGCAATGCATGTAGAAATTAGTGCCACCTGAAACTAACTATTCCCCTTGAAATTAAATAAATTGTATTTAATGTTTGTGGGCAAGGGCTACTTTGGAAGTTGAATGAATTTTAAACCTGCGTTTAAAGGGCCTTCAAGCAGTTTTGGATTTGTAAAATATTTGTCATTACATGCAAAGCTTAGGAAGGAACCAACAGGACCATTATTGGAAATTGTCATATTTGTGGAAAAGGGGCGCTTTGGAAATGGACTACTCAATTTTCCTATTACATATCCTTCCACACTTTTGTAAAATTTACATTGTCATGGGTAGAAGAAGTGAAATTTAGCGAAAATATTTCAATACAAGTAATATTTCAAAACACTGTAGGGTCGTTTACGTATCTTGATTCACTGAATTACTTTTTTGACACGTGTTAACTGTCTACACACGAATCACGTCGGAGCCGTTCCGATGTTGCTGAATTCTTGATGGCCCAGTAAAATATGAAAACGCCTTCTCGAGCAGACAACAGCGAATGACAATAGACAAACCGCTATTGGGTGCTTATAGTATTGAAGTCTATCGTATACTCATATTTTTTTTTAGAAAAATTACTAGCTCTAGTTATGGGCCGGAAACATGATAGTGTTAGGAACCACAATTTACTACAGCTATACAAATTCATAACCTAACTTGCATTAGGAGTAAAAACACCAACACGATTTGTCATAAATTTAAACATTATACTTGCAACGCAACGTCAAACCTTATTTTACGTACGTTACTTAATTTATTGTCAACTCAACTGGGAGGCTGTTATCATTTTAATGGAATTTGTTTTCTCATGGGAAAATTTTCCATTCGGCTCTGTGATGTGAGGGAAGATACAGTAGCACTCGCGTTTATGATAACCTTCCGTGAATAAAAAAAAAATGTTTTCTATTTAACTTGTTTGTCTACTTTCCTCCGCCTTCAACAATTTCTATGAGGTTTTCAAAGGCTGTGACCAGCGGCGTGAAAACCTTTACGCGTGGTGGCCAAATCCATATCTCATTTTTGAGCTNGGGGGGGTGACGCTTTTATTAATTTTTATTGTTCAGTGAGTTGCTTGTTACGAGATACTCGTGTCCTGGGACGATCGCTTAAGGCGCGCCTGTACTGGTCCCCTGTATCTATACTGGGAAGAGTAATTTCGAGTCCCAACTAATATGTAACTTTTTTTTTAAACATAAATATTTGTAATATAGGCATGTGTGGCCATCCATGCATTTGGTTAAAAAAGCATACTTAGTTTGAATACTTTACTTCAGGGTGCCTCTGCAGTCTGTTAGTTATAAAACGTCTCGTAGGAAACTGCGAGCCACTTCAGTTAGTTTCGCGGGACATTAACAATGTTTTTTTAGACAGTAGCAGCCGGCTGCTAATGTCGAACTTGCAGGTCGTATTAAAAAAAAAGTTATGTTACTTGAAATATGTGCTTTATTTGTAAATAATATTTGAACAATTATAATTATAATTACATGTGTGGAAAACAAATGAACTTGCTACATGAATGCGTTGTGTTTTATAATTCAGGAAATCCCTTTATATTTGGAGCCAATTTTGTGATTATGTAGGACGATTTAACAGATTCCTTTTGTCAATAGAAAAGCAATTTTCTCTGGTGCTATTAACTATTTAAAATTTTTTCTGGTGGAGGGCCTTTTGATACAAGCCATACTGGTTTCTTCCAAGACACAATACGGCTCAATCCACCTTTAACTGGCAAAGGTAGAAACATGCCTTCCCATTACCTCTTAATAAAACTGTCGCAATGATACATATGTAAATACTATTCAAACACAATCACAGCCAAATCTTGGAACGCAAATTTACCTACATATCAGTAAAAAAAANCATATGTAAATACTATTCAAACACAATCACAGCCAAATCTTGGAACGCAAATTTACCTACATATCAGTAAAAAAAAATCCGCTTCCCCATGTAAACTGCGATTACAGCAAGTGGTATTGTCCTTCATAAGAGGGGTTCTAAGAATAAAGCTGTTTTTTTTTTAATTTAAATGACCACTTTGGAAGACGCACTTTCCCCATGGCTGGCTTGGACTGTAAGAAATCGTANGTTTTTTTTTTAATTTAAATGACCACTTTGGAAGACGCACTTTCCCCATGGCTGGCTTGGACTGTAAGAAATCGTATTTTATAAATCAATTCAGCAAAACTAGTCCACCATATTTGATGGGTGGGAATAAGTATGTTAGTATCTGAGATGTATGTAACTAAAAGGCGGACGATAAATTATGTAACTTTGTGAATTTATTTCCAAATTTCGGTACTTCATTTAGAATAATTGGTAAGAATCTATTTAATGTGTAAAAATAGGGGGCTATGTAAAATTCGTATATCAAAAATATAGAGCAGTGACTATCAGGGCGTGGTGAATGAACGCACACAAAATTTCTCCAATTTAAAGAAAACACTTGCTTCAATCAAACAAGTATATAATTGGCAAAACCTTCATATCATGACAATGTAGAGTAGCATACATGAGTCCTGAGACACTAGAAAATTCACAAGGTATAAAAATAGAAAAAAAATTCTTGCGGAATTAAACCTTAAATTAATTATTGGAATTATATCTGGAAAAAGTATCCGTCCTAGCTCAGGCAAATCTCATAGTCTCGCATTATTCTGTAGCTGGTATATACACAGACTATAAATCAGACCACTGCACATGGACAGCTGAAAGGTTTCAGATTAAATTGATTTGAATTATTCATTTTACAACACGCGCAATCCAATAAAACTTAAAGAGGTGTATACAGAAAACGAAATCTTACAATTTCAAATGAACGAAATGAGATGGCATGAAATGTAAACGCCCACGAAGGATAGCAAAGGCGGCCATATGCGTAACAGGCACCACTTTAAGAATCTATACTTAAACTTGAAAGGATTCACCGGTGCATGCATTGCGTGCAACCTGGCCCACTACACATACGCAGGAGAGGATAAATTGAGTTTACTGGAGTTCAAGCCTACTGCTGCATCGACAACTGTTGCGACGCCATCATACACCCGGTTCATATCAAAGGTAAACAACGAAATGCGCGACATTAAAAAATAACAAATTATATTTTGCAAAAACAGGACCACTAGGCCACGCTTATACTGGGCTGACGAAAAGTAAACTGCCCAGACCAATATGGCTCAATAAATTCTAATTGCCCAAAGCGTTTTAACATTTAAAATAGAACAACATGGCCAGCACCTTTGTCCCCGAACAGCAGCTGCTCAGCAGAGCTCCACGATCAAGTGAACCAGTCAAAATTTGAAAAATAGAAGCCCTGCTTTCCGTCCCCAACAAAACCAAAGCAACACCCCCATCCCCTCCACATTTACATAGAGAAAGGAGACACTAGCGCCACGGCGAAACAGACGACAGTCTCAGCCGCAGTAGAGCCAATCGACTAGAACAAAATGTAAACTCGATGCACCAACCTCTTGTCCAACATAGTTTACCACAGCACAACATAAGCACAAGCAGCGACGCCGAAGACGCGTAAAGAAGTCGTCAAATGATCCAGATGACGTAAAGCTCGATCGCCGCGTTACAACAGCAGTAAATGTTATAGCTGACATTTTTAAAACAAGTAATCGTTTAAGCTATGCTACCATTGTCCATATTGTAAGGCAAATATGGTTTCTTAAGTCCCTGAGAAGCGATATAAGCTTATTTGTCTCAGTATTCGTATGATGCTTTCTACCAAAATAGCAGATTTAATAGACAGTCCATTTAACGTTTAAAACATTTGACGGTTCCAGAAATTAGGCAACTGACATACAATGTTTTTAAAGCGCCGTTTCGAAAAAAAAAAAATTTTCCGCGCATGTAATTTAGGTTTCTTAGAATTGGCTGCAGTAAATTTCTGAAATGCTGTTTAAAAGCTTAATTTATTCAAGTGTCACTGTCTTAGAGGTTCCAGAACAAATCCCGTACTTTCGAAAACTGTAAAAGGTATACATCCTCACCAGTAACTACTACCGTATTCAGTTCGGGTTGAAATTATGTTGAAACGTAAAAACTCACACGTAGATATAGAAGGGAACTAAGTGACCTCATGATATGTACCTTTCCACAATTAAACTGCATATTGAAATCACATAGACAGGTCTGACCATACTGCGCGCAGGTTTTGCAGGCCGGACAGATTTAACCACACGCAAATGGAGTACTCGCCCACGATTGCGGAGAATTGATTGCCATCTTTAACTCAAAAATTAAATGTTGAACTGTATTTATATTTTGTACTGATATTGGCGATTTATTGCTGACGTTATTCAACTCAATTGTTCTAAGATTTTTCTTTGTTTACACCGTATCACATTTGGATTGTTGTCTTGCCGATGGACTTACTTTCATGGCAAAATTCACACAAAAAGAGACATATAAAATTTGAACTTCATCGTATAACTCATTGCCCATTCGCATTTATCACGATGGTGAAAAAAAAATTTATTTCTAGCGCTTGTTAAGAAGTAGCCGGCGCTTTTTTTTTTCAATGCAACTACGTAATGAGAATATTCTGTGAAGCTAGCAGTCGGCGGTCTGAGTTCCGCAAGGCGGGCGGCGCTGTGACCGCAACAGCGCGTGAGCTGACGGGCTGGCCTATTACTGAATGCGTGGTCGAGGACCGCGCATGTCGCGTGTGTCAAAGGGCAGATAATGACGCTGGGCTGACGTCACGGTCTGGTGCGCACTGGTCAACAAGCATTGCGTCTCATTTCACGCGGCCACGGTGGCGATACCGCTCGTGGGCCGAGTCGACAGCTGTCACTGGTACAGCGATCACCGCTCGGCGGTACGCGGCCATCGGTGTCTCGAAGGAGGAGGGGGGACGCTTCGCACATGTCACATCGAGGAGGGGATAACATTGTTCTCGTTCTCGAAATATTTCTAAGTCATCCACCAAACATAACGTTAGCAGTGAAGGGTGTTATTCCCATGTTGTTTCGCGGGTGCCGAAGAAACATCTAAAGATGTACTGATCCACAGGCAAATAAAATGTTTTTTTTTTTTTTAATTAGTAAAAATTTTCTACAATAAGCATATTATTACTATGTCGTTCAAAGAAAGAAATCAACTGAATATGCATTTTTGTAGNTGTTTTAATTAATAAAAATTTTCTACAATAAGCATATTATTACTATGTCGTTCAAAGAAAGAAATCAACTGAATATGCATTTTTGTAGTTTTAAATAACCTTATGTATTCGGTAATACTGTGAAAATACCTATAATTTCATTTTAAAACATTTAGAACCATCAAATTCACCAGTTTTTCTCCTGAACACCACGAGAAATAACCAATATTTGTTAACACTTTGAATGAACTTGATAAATATCTGATTGCTTCTGCGGGCAAGCGAAAAAGCTCCGTGACTGTCCATATATTAACAGGCGGGAAATGGAATACAAATAAATAACATTTATAAGATTTTTATAACAAGCCTATTTGCGTTGTCACGCATATTTATAAACACGTGTATTTGAGGTTTATTCGTCACCCCCTTCCGAAATTTTGCTGCCACGCAATGTTAAATATGTCCGTACATACACGGACTTTATTATGGAAATACATATATTGTTTCCGTTCCCCGTATTCACATAAAGGTTAATTTAGCTCCGAACATACAAAATACCTAACCTCACCGTAGTATTTCCAACTTTGACACTAACAGCGTTACATAATTTTTACAATTCCGTAAGTTTATTCGCCTGTAATGAATATATACGATTTCATTTAATTTCGTCCGTTTTGCTTCAAAACTTAGAGTTTTTGAGATTTCTCAAGTTGTATTATGTTATGCTATATACTTAAATAGAAAGCATAGGAACTTCTTTGTTAAAATGCACTGTACACAGTTCCAAAAGTTTTTTACGTGTGTTTCGAATGAGCACTGTTCTCTTGAGTTTCAGAACAGAAATGCTGCTACATGACCATAATAGTAAAACATATTAAGCAACATAACGTTATGATCGATTTAAGTTGTAAAAATAATTAAACTGATATAATGAATAGGCAATGGCATCCACGATCATTTGAAGTCTATAGTAGTATTAATTACCAGAATGTGGTCAAAAACGTCCACGACATCGTATGTCTATGTTTAAGAGCGTAATAAATAAATACAGTTGTGTAATTTCTTAGATCAAGCTGAGAATGAGGCGCCATGAGAGCGGTGTTGCCACAATTCCGCACTTCAGCCTCTCGTTAGCTTTAGGTAGGTCGGCGGTAGAAAAGTCCTATTGTGAAGTTTTGTGTCAACAATACAAAGGAAAATGTAAAAACAGCATTCAATAACTGAAATATTAGTACTAAACGCAAATAGTAATGATGCGGTTATGGATTTAATTAGATAAAAAATTAACTTTTATTGTTTTACTATTCCAAACAATAAAAATTTATCCAGTGATTTTATATAAAATATACAAGTTTAATTTGGATGGTATTGTATTTAAAATGAATAAAGCTTAAACACAAACTTAATTAAAAATACGAATATAATAAATTATAATAAATTGATATTTGAATTCCAAACATCAGTAATCAGAAGCTTTTATTTTGACGTTTGCACATGAATTTAATCTAGCATAAGTGATTCTGTCTTAAACCGAACTTATTTTTATGATTCTTATATCTAAATTATATAAATAAAAAATAAAATATATCAAGATTTAAAAAAATAATAATAACAGTTCAATATTTAA
This sequence comes from Clitarchus hookeri, assembly GCA_002778355.1. Lineage (NCBI taxonomy): Eukaryota > Metazoa > Arthropoda > Insecta > Phasmatodea > Phasmatidae > Clitarchus > Clitarchus hookeri. The sequence continues at coordinate 167,004 of NQII01001476.1, read as the reverse complement.
AAATGTCATATGTGAGTTTCATTACCAAAAAAAATATAGTAACGCGCTCGCTGCTTTGTCCCGCGCGAGCGAGTGGCAGTGAAGGACACATCAGTTACATGATAGCGACGGTGAGTCAGAAGGGGTATTTAGAATGACAGGCGAGCGATAAACCAAGAAACACGTATCCGTTACAAATACGCAAGCCTACAAGATAATCCTTCCCGTGGGGCGGGTTTCTGATTATGGCTGCATTGAGTTTCTGCGTTTATTAGAAGAACTTTCTAGTTGTTTTCTGCCATAGTTTCTCTCAGCATAACTCGGGGTGCGTCGAATATTCCAGGTCAAGACCAGTAGAGTGTAAATAGTGACACGGGCCTCCGGGCCGGGATTTGATGAGTTGATGAGTGGCTGGAGTTTTGGCGATAGGTGAAGTACGAGCGAAGCGAGCGGCGAAAGAAGTGACCAGCCGGAGGAAAATCTGTGACTGCGAGCATCGGCGCAGTGAAGAGTTAGACTGGCAGGCTGGACTATTGAACTGGGTGCGTGAGTGAAAGACATTTCATATTATGGCATCAGACAGACTGAAAGTGTGTTAACGAGTATGAATTTATTGACTGTAACTAAACAGAGACTTTAAGTACATTAATTAAAGAAAAAATAGACATTTATTAGTGTGCTCACTGAAAAATAATAAAAGTAATAGTTATGTAATAATGTTGTAAATAATAGCTGTGAATATATTAAAATTAAATTCTGTTATTTTATTCACGAAATCAGGTACGCGCCTCAGGCGTTTTGTAACACTGGTGTCAGAAGTGGGAAGGAGGCAATTATTAATTAACCAATTGTAAATTAAGTTAGGAAATTGGCTAGAAATGAGGGGTAATAGGAAATTTAGTCAAAGCTTATTACTTGTAGGCCGAAATATTAAAGATTGTTTTGCACAAAAACTGTCGCAGTGAATGCTAACTAGAGAACTGCCTGCAGAATTGGAAGCATTGCGAGCATTAATTGAGGGTGTAGGTAGCCAAATGGTTAATTCGGGCGCTAGTGTCGAAATACTTGATAACTTAATTTGTAGTGTAAAACAATGTGTGAATGAAACTGTGAAATAGCCAAATTAGTTCAGTAGTAGTATGTGTAAATGAAACTGTCAATAGTTGAATTGAGAACATAAATAGCCAGATAACTAATGTAAGTAGTTTAGCGGATAAGAAAATTGACACAAAAAATGAAAAAAGTGGACAGTGTAACTCAAGTAGTGAACTGTGTTAGTGGTAGAATGGACAGCGTCGAGAACGAAAGTGCAATAAAGTAGGAATGACCGGAATTTCTGCAGCAGCGAAATTCTGCTATCACAACATCGCCAGCTGAGAAAAGTGAAGAAGCAAGACAAGTCGTAACCAACGCAGTAACCTCGGAGGATAGTCAGCAGCTGTGCAACATTGGTGTCCTGCATCCAGGACTGGGGAAGGGGGTTTCAATTAAGCCCGCCTCTTACGATGGCCAGACTTCTTGGCGTGAGCACCAACACCAGATCTAAATAGTCGCCACCCTGCATGGCTGGTCAGCCGAACAGTGGGTTTACTACCTTGCAACTGTACTGAGAGTCCGCACTTATCATACTACAATACTTCCCTGAGCGACATCGACTAGAGTACCCCACACTGGCGTCGGCCTTGTAGCTATGTATCGACGACCAGTACCTGCACCATGCTCACCTTACACATCTGCGAAGCCGCACCCAGCGACCAGGAGAGCCACTGCAGGAGCTATGCTAAGACATTCTGTGGCTGTCTCAACTATCTCTGGAAGGGTGCTCCGAAAAGGCGTGCGACATCATCGCAGTCGGCTTCTTCGTCGATGCCATCGCCGACACAGGGGTGCGGCAAGCAGTACGTCTGACTGCAGTATGCCCTGGTCCGAGCACTGGAGGTGGAGTCAGCAAGACAGGGGACCGCACCGCGACGTCCAGCAAGGGCAGTGACTCTGGATGAAGACCACGAAGACAGAATAACGAAGACACTGAAGGAGTCGCAGACGACTATGAGGGACATTGCTTCCAGGATCCCTGCTGCAGAGCCTGATCGCCCAGAACCCAAACGGTCAGAGTGTTGTTAATGTGGACAGCCGGAGCACCTGAGAGCCTATTGCCCACAACAGCAGCAGTAGCAGCAGAAGCAGCAGCAAGCAAAACGGCAGCGAGAGTTAGGTGAGAATAAATCACATTCAGAAAACGTTTAAACACCGATCTTGAGGGGCGAAGTTCGGTGGTTGCTGGAGGGAAGGCCTCAATGTTTTTACATGTATGGTCGGTTAAACAGGATTGGGATGCTATACTGGTGAATGGGAGCCTAAATGTTGTTCTTTGCCGAATGGTCGTCGACACTGGGGCGACCTTAACAGTTGTAAGACCAGACATCCTTGGACTTTTCTTCAGTGGTCACCCGACGACAGTGAGAAAGAATGCTATTTGAATAGATAAACACGTGGCACCATACCTGTGATAAGTTAGAGAAAAGTAATCTTAATACTTGGTGACCTTGCCAGATTGGGTCATTTTCTTAAATGCAATTCAACCCGCGCAGTCCGGAAATAATTTCCGAGCTCAAGTGTTTGCAATAGCTTTATTTTTTGGTATGACCTGTTCTAGCGTCGAGCGTGCTTCTCGCAACCAGTGAATGGTATGCCGCATGTTAGTTGATGCCATCATTAACCATTCACGTATGAGAGGTGCATACAATTTAACAAACCAGATTTCTCCCAAGGAAGACGCTCAGAACTATTGCTACTGATACCTGTTTGTGTACAGTCACGACCACATATTTCAAGTGCAACGTGTCCTCTATCATGGACACGCCAAATGTACAAGTTATATGGATAAGGCATTTATTTGTTAGAAATGGCTGCTATATAAAGATCTTTGGCTTATTTGCATTTTTAATCACACTGTGTGTCCAATTACGACCAAACTTGCTATACTGAAATAATATATTATAAGCATCAAGTCTATGTAAGATAGTGCCACATGAAAAAAAAGTTTCATTTTATATCTTAAGAAACAATCAACTTATTCCTGCTAAATATGGCACTCAAGAAATATTATGGTAGATCGTGTAAATGGACTTTTTTTTAGTTAAGCAGGCTATAATTATCAATATAGCGGCCGTATGACAAATTTGTCATACTAAGTTATATATGAAATCATGTAACAAATTTCAACTTAACTTTTTATGCTGGCTGTATCCCGATTAGTCCCCCATTTTGTAAGATATAGCCACGCGAATAAGTTAAGTTTGATTATATTTCGGGAAACAATCAACCAATTACTTCCGAATTTGGCAAAAAAGTTATACTGTGATAGGCCACACAAACTGAGAGGCTATGTTTAAAGAGGACCATGCGATTATTTCAAATATAGCGCCCATATAAACATTTAAGCATAGCATGCCATACTATAAAACAATGAAACAAAATTCAACCTAACTTTGTATGATGAGAGTATCTATGCAATCACTAAATGAGCGAACATTCATTTGTCTGCTATTGCGGAAGATAGCATCACATGAAAAATTAAGTTTTCGTTTCCTATATTTGTAAACTATTAACTGATACCCAGCAAATTCAGGCGACAAGTAATACTTTTGTAGTCCATATAAATAACTTAAGGATGTAGGTAATATATTTTCAAAATCACAACAATGTAAATATTTTATGTCAGAATGACACATGTCCCAAACAATTTCAACACACTTAATGTATAACAGTATCTATGAAAAACATAAGAGTGTATAAATAAATCTCCGTTTTGTTCTCCAGTAATGAAGATACCACCACATGATAGAATTGCGATTTTTTTCATATGTTCGGGACCAATCAACCGATTCCCACCTATCTTTTCTCACTAGTAGTGCTACAGTAGTCCATGGTTTAAAGTGTCATGCTTGTTTTACGGTATGACTGAATTATAAATCATTTAGATATGTTTATCATATCTATTATATAATTTTATATATTTAAGTATCTATAACAAACATCAGCGATGCCTATACGGAGCCGGTTTTAGGATGTTTTGTACGATAGAGCCAAATGAGAAACTAAAGCTTTTATGCCATGTCATTCCAAAACCATATCAAAACAACAAACACGTGTGTGAAAAATCCCCAAGATATTTATAAATGTTGCAGATTTCTACGATTTATAGGTGAGTTCCAGACAGTTTTTGGTACGCTATGGTTATGGGTGCAGACCCGTAAATTCTGCGAGTTCAAGGAGTGCCAGGATATACTTCAAACACATGTACAGTCTTGTTGATTTGTGCTTGGACCACTCGTTTCCTGGCACTTCCTGTAAGGCTTGTGAATTCAGAAAGAGAAGGAGGAAATCACGTACATTTTAGAACACATAGTAAAGTGCTGAACACGAAGGAACCGGCCAATTGAGAAGTGATATACCTTGGGGTGTGTATTGGATTGTTGAGTGTAGTTTAGTCGTCAAATGAACTCGAAATTTCCAAGTCTCTGGTTATGGGTTACGACTAGCCTACTGTATCTGGATATTTTGTACCGAATACGAAAATGTTAAGCTGTTCACAGGTTTAACGCTAGGGAAAAAATTTTTAAATAAAAGGTATAGGACTGTCATGTGTAAGTTTATCCTATTTATAAAAATTGAAGAAGAAGTATCTCGTATGGGTCATGGAGTGAATGAAGAGATTTGAGCGGCTCTTAACAAAGAGGTCTTGAGGGCCGATGAGGGTGAAGCGAGGTGAGCAATAGAGAAACGCCGGAATGTAGGAGTGGGGGAAACGGGAGTTCCTCGAGAAAACATGCCGAACTGCAGCATCATCCAGCACGATTCCCACATGCGGAAATCCAGGGGTGACCCCCCCCTCCCCCCTGAAAAGAACCCGTGTCACCTAGGTAGGAGGCGGGTAGTCTAACTACTACAGCACTGCGAATACAATGGGACCACAAAAAAAAGTGATATGAACCCAAGTCTATCAGCAAGGCTTGGTTAAAAGGGGAAAATTTTTATTTAAGTTTAGAATCGCTCCCCCCTCCCACCATACTCTCTCTCAAGCGAACGAACTGTGAGGAAGAAGGTGCGTGTAACTTATATGCATATTCAGACATTTAGGGATGACTCGGAATTCAATGTGTAAGGGACTTTAATTTATTAACTGAAATGGTGTTTCATTACTGCGTGTACCTTCTGAAGAAACACTCAGCAATTTCCTGTCTCTATTCCTTGCCTTTCAGGGCCCCAAAGAGCCGGTGGACGTATCATATAGCCAACTGCTTGCACTGCCCTTTTCTGCTGCGCTAGCCAGACCAGAGGTCTCCCAGGACCCTCCGGTCCAGAGATCTCGCGCGCACAATTACGCACATGTCCCCCGCGCCACCAAGGGGACTCTCTCTCTCTCTCTGTGTCTNTACAGCACTGCGAATCCAATGGGACCACAAAAAAAAGTGATATGAACCCAAGTCTATCAGCGAGGCTTGGTTAAAAGGGGAAAATTTTTATTTAAGTTTAGAATCGCTCCCCCCTCCCTCCATACTCTCTCTCAAGCGAACGAACTGTGAGGAAGAAGGTGCGTGTAACTGATATGCATATTCAGACATTTAGGGATGACTCGGAATTCAATGTATAAGGGACTTTAATTTATTAACTGAAATGGTGTTTCATTACTGCGTGTACCTTCTGAAGAAACACTCAGCAATTTCCTGTCTCTATTCCTTGCCTTTCAGGGCCCCAAAGAGCCGGTGGACGTATCATATAGCCAACTGCTTGCACTGCCCTTTTCTGCTGCGCTAGCCAGACCAGAGGTCTCCCAGGACCCTCCGGTCCAGAGATCTCGCGCGCACAATTACGCACATGTCCCCCGCGCCAACAAGGGGACTCTCTCTCTCTCTCTCTGTGTCTCTCTCTGCTAAGGTTTAATGTGACACGCTTGCGTAATCCTCTCAGGAAGGATCAGAACTCGATTGCACCCTCCCCGCGATGCCGTTTCCCTCCCGCCCTCCTAATCCTGCTCCCCTTTACCATCCTGCCGTTCCCCTCTCTCAGCCCGGCTACGGTGTTCTATACCTCTCTGGCTGGCGCGCGACCAGATAGCGAGGAATAATAAAGGCGAGTGGCTTCAGGACGCACACCGATCCCTTACTGAAGGCGCCATGCGTAGAGGGTATCAACCACCCCTGCTCCCGTGCGACGTCGCGTGTAATGTCTTTATCATGGTCATGAGAAGGGTGAGACGCGAGAGGCCGTCCTGTCTCGAGCCAGCTCCCGGCCCGGTTTACGACGTCGACGCCAGCGCAGCTTTCAAGGCATTCCTCTCCCGTCCAATTGGACGCGAGGCTGGCGTCGGAGCATTCTAATTGCCGGTGTGAGATAGCAAGTAGTCAGCTTGTTGGGACGACGCCCTTTCGTTCACGAGTGCTTGGCATTTCGACGGAGTCCCGCAGAAACTGTATCCTCGTGTGGTTAACATGTGATACTCTCTTGTTCGAGATATTACGAGTCCAGTTCCAGCTTGAAGTATTCATTCGCCTCCCCGGGTGTGGCTCTGATATCATTCTTTCTATGAAAACATAACATTTTTCCCTCGTGAGTACCTCCCTCACGATGAATAAACAACTACTGTAATGGTTTTGGAAATCTAACTGGCTATTCAAATGGTCGAGACTCTTGCAAAAATTATGAACTATTTAAATATCGAATAGGTTGAATGATATATTATTTTGAGTACTGACATTTTCCCGAGCATTTCCCCAGACTGTTCAAGGTCTGATGGAGCTGTTGTTAGTCAAGAATAATGTTGCATTTGCATAAAGAACATTTAAAAATGAATTTTAGCTTAGAACTGTGTAATGTCATGGTGTAATCTTGTGCCGGGACACAAATATTTGCATACAAATATCAGATTGAGCACTTTATATATTGATTTAATGTATATACAATAACTTCGAAACACTACCCTTAAATAATTAATTTAAAATTGGCATCACAGCCAAAAAATATTACGTTGAGGTAATCAATCACAATTTATTTGTCCAATAACAACAATTGCTTGAAAAGGAAATAAATCTGTATTACATTTTTCAAAAGAACTAGATTTATAAAATAACTATGTTCAAACTTAATTTCTTTAATAACTATTGAAACAAGTCATTAAGTAGTTGACTAGAATATAACCCCATGTTACTTAATGATCTAACGAAAAGTAGGGCAGCAAGAGCCATGCCCATCAAAGCATCCATTTCCTGAAATGCACATTTTAAAAATTACCATTAAAGTATTACCCCCGGCGGAGGTTGTGATAGACAACCCGGCAAAGCTCCTACAGAAAAAAAAACATTTAAAAACTAACCACATTAAAACGTATGAAAAAAGCCAAACGAGAGAGTCGTGGAAACAACTGACTATAAAAAAGATTAAGGCTCGGGCAGCCAAAAGCGGACAAGCACTACACGATAAAACACGGGGAAACCCGTAGCACGACGTTTTTAGTTAGTCCGAAACAAAATTTAGACTGGCAGCGAATACCACAATTTAGAAAAACAAACTAGCAAAGCTGCTTACCCAAGACAAACACAACTATGCCACAGAAAATACCAAAACATTTAAAAACATCCCATAAACTCACTGATAGTTCTCCACGACGCACCGTTTTAAGGACCTATCGCTCAGCGGCTCGAGCAAACAAGTAATATTAAGTTATCAGCATGATGGAAGCTACGTCCTGCTAGGCGAGAAGGTGCGGCGGCTAATCCATTCCGAAGTTCTCTTCAGGCGTCATGTTTCAGACGTCGGTGGGGCGAAGAATAGGAGGAGCCCAGGCCGTGCAACTACTTCCATAAACTATTAACCCCCAATAAAAAAAAATTATGACGCTTAAAGGGGGAGGCAAAAGTTTGTAATTTATCACTTAAAGATTAAATATATGTTTGGAATGCCAAAATAGTTAGAATTTTGTCTTGTAATGTAAAAGATATTCGGGGTTAAATCATTATAAATATTTTAAAAAACTGTTTGGGTAATTTATCAAAAATTTTCTGTATAGTTCACATTTACATACTACTTTTTAAGTCAGTTCATGGATCACATGCTACATCATACAATTTGGATGACGAATATTTTGACTTCCTCTCTCCTCCACAGGGGCTACACCGACGTCAACCCACCCATCCCAACCAATAATATACCAATATCATAAGTGCAAGTTCCACACAAATACCACGATTGCAAGTCCAGCCTTCCGCTTCAACACCCTCGCCCATCTCGTTCTATAATTATCCAGCATATCCCAAGCCAAGGGTGAAGATCGGAAAAATTTGCACATTAACAATAATTTGTGCGGAATCCGTTACAATAATAATACGAAATTAATCAGTGCTTAGTCCTGCCTGATGTAATACTTGCGAAAGGTGTGTAAATGTTAGCAAATAAAAAGGCCAAAACGCACAATTATCATAGAAATTGATCAGTTGCGTAGATGAATTAGACTGGTCCCTGTTGAAATTTCCACATATCATCCTGATGGATTTTAATTTGGTGTCCGTTGTGATTTAAAATTGTAGTGTCGAAGAAGGCACGGGAGAAAAGAAATTTGCCAAGACTGGTTGATACAGTGAGGTGTGACTCAGCTCACGTTTAGCAAAATAATATGATCCATGCAGTTACCTACCTTTTGTTTATACCAAAATGAAGTAGGAAGGTATATTTGATGTTGTAAGTTAAAATAACATTTAGTTGCACAATTTTCAATGATAATGCATTCATCGTTACTTCCAACTTTTCTGGAGTCCTGCTAAATTTATATTTTCAGGCTATTCCTTCACTTCATGAAGCCAAAGTTACATAAAATGGACAGAACACTACATTCATGCCCACTCATTTTAATCATATTTAGCATCAGTACTATTTCTTACTCTGCATTTAGGCATTACCAACACAACTATTTTCTACGTCTTTCTCATATAACTTATAAATTTAATAGTATAAAATATTATGATTTATAGATAAAGTATAAGCACAAGTTCAACTGAACGAAAATAATATACTTCTATGTTAACAGAAGTATAAAACGCTTGAGATACATGACATATTTATAATTAACAAATATGAGTGTTTACAAGTTTCTTATAAAGAGTGCAGGAAATTCTTCTAATCAAGGTAAAATTAGTTATTGTTTACTTACATTCTTGAAAATTAAATCTTTACTTCATTTTCGGGATACTTTAGTGACACTGATAAAATGTTATCTGCAACTTAAAATTCGCCTGATTTTCTCACTATTAGTAAACCATTCTTCTACACATTAAGCCTGTGAAACTTGGTCAGAGCAAAATGTGTGTGTAGGAGTTGGTTAGTGTTATGTAGCGTTCACATAATAAACAAGTCTTGTTGGCGTGGGTGTGGGGATAGGAGAGGAACTGGTATTATTGCTGGTAGCAATGAACTTTCTGCTTCCACATACGCAAATTCCTTCAAGAAATCATTTCACAAACAATAAAAAGTTATTACTGTTTAATTTATTTCTGGTCATTTGGAGCTTCATTAGTGATTTTAAATGTTACCGTCCTTTTTTTTTGTTGGCAGGGTTATTTGAATACGGTAAGGTTCACGTGTTTGCCAGGAAGAGGTTCTCAAGTTAATGGGAAGGAGCAGATGGTGAGCATAGCAATATAGAGGGAATGATGGGAAAGTTAACAATTCTGCCATCAAACTTTTATCTTAGAGTATGTGGTACAGATCTACACTTCATCCAACTGGCTTGAATGGCGCCCCATGTATTGTGATTATGTGAGTCATGAAGTCGGTATGTTCAACTACGTAGGTGTAATTAATCATTTTTCATATCCTTATAATGAACTACTAAAACAAATTTTTTATAATAGTGTATATATCTTTAACATGTTAATTTCACATTTGACAATACTTTCTTGAAAAATATTCACATAAAAAATCATACGATCACAACAATATCTTACTGGGGTTTTTACAATTTTAAACATGCCCTGCAACAAAACAATCGTGAGTGTTTTGTCCAGAGAATAACGGAAGGGGTCAAGGAAATAATTAAGAAAACACTTTATTGATTACAGTTTAATAATAAACTGGCTTAAATTGTGTGCCACACGTATCTTATCGGCATTACCTACGTAGTTAATTTTAGTGGTTTACATATCCTTACTAGCGAGCCAACCCGGCTTTGCCCAGGTGCAATTAAGTTTAACAGTGATACACTAATAAATAAATTGGGAAAAGACAATTAATTTCTGTGAAAACAGAATTATAAAATAATACAATGTTGTAAAGGTTTTTAACTGATTACGGCAACCCAAAAGGAAGGAAATGTTTTTTACCCGATAGCCAAGAAGTAGGGTATTGTTTATGGAGTGTATCTGTGCAACAAACGCGTAGTTAGCATATTTCCTCTTTCCAGCGTCGATGTCTGAAAATCAAAACGTAAGTGTCATCAAGTTGTAGATTGAGAAATAAGGGTACCTAAGTACTACTTTTTGCGCTTGGCTGAGGGATCTTAACAGATCACCAAAGTTAAGCAACGTTCCCAGCGGCACACATTTGGATGGCTGACTGTTTAGTGGCATAACATCTAAGCGCTTCCGGGCTTCGGAGGGCACGTTAAATATTCGGTCCCGGTTGTTATCGATTGATAGCAGTCGTTAAGCCATTTAAGAGGTCCTTGGGCGGCCTGATAAACTCTGACACCAGAGGAAAAAAATATTTCGGTCACGTTCACAGCCGTTGCAGAATAAGGTTTTGTTCTTATTCGACAGGAACCGTACAATTTACCGTGATCTCAAGTATCCTATGTCCTATACCACCACTTAAAGTACCAACATACCAAATTTCATCAAAACCCGTTCAGCCGTTATGGAGCTGAGTGGTAACAAACATACACACACACATACACACACACTTTCTCATTTATAATATTAGTAGGATATCGGATATGGCTTTACAGTATTTCAGTAACGTAGTCCTGTGTTCGATTTTGTGTTACACACATTGGAAAAAAAACACACTGTAAAGCTACACGTCAATTTAATATCAGAAATAGCTTGCATTTCCCTTTTTATGTCTCCCCAAACTGGGAAAGTTAGCATTATAAGCTCCACTGCACGCACTGGTCGCGATGGACGACACAGATACGCAATGAGCCAGATTCTCCGGGGACAACACAATACGTAAATCAATGACTTTGTGAGACAATTTGTGAGCTGTTGAGTCAGCCTTTAATGGATGGGTGTCGCCCGTGACGCGGACAATTCAAAAGCCTCCCTCCAGCCAAGCGACGCGAGGGTGTGCCAGTATTGAACCTCCCTTCTGGCGCCAATATTCTCCCCTACCCTTCTGCACGTCAACCCCCACTTGCCTCACAGTCTACGCGCCATGAAGGGGTTCTATTTTTTTTACTGTGTACTCGGGCTGACTGCTATACGTTTCACAGATCCACGGACCCTTCTTTAATTTGAACCGAGGATTAGAGGGCTAGTAGGAAGGGTGAATTGCCGAGGGTGAAAGGCTTACACGATGGAGAAGAGAGGAATCGGTGAGGAGTTTAGGGGTCGAAAAGGGAAGAGGTGGGCGTATTAGGTTCCCAGTTACGTCTCCCTGGGTGGCCAATCCGACCTTCGACCCCTGCGCTTTGACTGCAACAGGCCATTGGCTTTTAATGAGGTGAGCTCCCCTCGGCGGGCATTCAGCTTGCTTGACCTGCGAACGACGCAAATAATTCACACTGTTTGTTTTTTTATGTGCTTTTTTTAAATGGTGAACCTAGCACTGTAGTAAGTCGTTTTCGAACTTTTTTTTTGCTTACTTTGTAGACTGATGTGTGTGTGTGATTCACATATCAGCACTAGAAACATTTACAACGTATTTATTTGGTATTGGTTTGTTCTTTATGTTTTCTAAGTACTTTAACTTATGCTTATCACGGTAAAGTGAGCGCTTTTGAAAACAAATTTGGAAAAATTTCACTTTCCGTTGAGAGTAGAGGCTCTTAACATCGAGATCGTGAAAGCCGATGAGGGTGAAATAAGGTGAGCATGGAGCAGCGCTGGAATGCAAAAGCGAGGGAAACCAGCGGCATCGTCTGGCACGATTCCCACGTGAGAAGATCCGGGAGTGACCCAGCCGAGGATTGAACCCTGTTCGCCTTGGTGGGAGGCGAGCAGTCTAACCGCTCTGCCACAGCGGCCCCTCACTGCCCATTAACAACATATATGCTACCGTGCACACGGGCATTCAAGCTGTCAGTTCAGGTGGCCGCGATTTAAGTTAAATAGTTCTGAGCCTTAACCCCTTTGCAAGTGTAATATTTAAAACTATTGCAAATGAAGTCGGTGTTTATTTACATTGCGCATATTCTAATACGAGGCGGCATATCAGTACCGTCTTTAGGATCCTAAAAATTTCATGTTTTCTATTTATTGGCGTATGAATAAAGACATTAGGCTACTGGCAATTTAAATTTTACATGTGGCAGAGGGAAACAAAACTATAAGGAAATTAGATCTTACTCAGGGTTTTTAAAAATTCTCAATCAGCCGTGAACAGCCTATTGTATAAATTACATATAACCGTGCAAAATATACATGTTACATGGTACAGAGTTATCGAGGTCGTCTTTCTTAGGTGAGTTACCATTGTGAAAATTTAACTGAGCTTTTTTGTTCGTCTTTTTATTATTACTTTTTTTAAGTAATGTGTTAATTATTTAATGATACTTACATTAGAAGGACTGAAGGACGGCTTAGTCTGACACACTTCATTCCTCTTATGCATCCACTTATGTAAATTGCAATAATTAATTAGAAACTATAAATGACAGATATGTGTCTACAATTCGAACAAAACTTTAAATAAATGCGTGGATAAATATTGATATAAGGTTTTTCTTACACCCAATATGCAGCTCCGGTTTTTCGAGGTATAATTCATGCACTTGCACTTGTCATTCATTCCTCTTGGCTGGCGGCCATATTAGATTTAATTAGAGATTTGTTGCTGTGTAATTCAACTTTTATGGCGGCTACTTTGCATACATATCAGTCACCATTGTTACCTAAATCGAATAATAATTCACTGAAATAGAGATCACCATCAACACTACACAGGCAGCAAATATATGTCTCAAAAATTTTCAGAACTTATTTTCTGCTTAAGTTAAAATATTTTTCAGGAGGCAAAGTAATTAGATCTTAGGTTTGTAAGACAAAAGTAAATACAGCCAGCATGCTGCAATTTATTTAATCTTCGCAACAATGCTATTGTGGGTCGACACTAAAGTATTGAACAGAAATAATTCATAAACTACATCAGAATACTCTTCGTATTACATGATTTCCTCATTATCTCACTGTCAGTTTATTAGCGCTGCAAACTTTTTACACACTTTCATTAAAAATAATTAGGGATTGACAGGAACTTGAGAATGATAAACCACAGCGAATTCTGTCAGAATGTTTTAGACGACCTTCTGAATGTAATCGAGTAGATAAAGGAAATAAATAATATTTGGCCAAATGTGGTGCCACTAACAGCATGCAGAATTTCTTTCACAATTGGTTAGGTTACAAATATTTCAAATATTTACTTTAGAAATATTTTATCTTTCTTCTTTTGACAAAAACTTCCATTGAACCTACTTCATCAGTAAACATTTTCTACAACAGTTGCAGCACTAAACAAAAAAGCAGAGCAGCGAAAAACCTTTTAATCGTTGTCCAGCCATCTTCGCCATGTAAAAGAAATAAGTTACAATATCACAAGACTTAACTAAAGAACAAGGATTTATAACCGTGTATTTATTTGATTGATAATAAAAATAATAATTACTTATTATGGACGAATTTTGAACCGTACTAACTACAACTATGCACTTATTAAAAAGCGTATTCAGGCGCCTCAGGGTGAACTAATGGTAATATCAAAAATCCCAAAGAATTTAATTCGAGTGTGCTATTGAATTGCAGATAAATTTTGGTTTGGTAGAATTAAAAAAAATTACTTAATTCAGGCCGTGAAATTTTATGTCCATTTCTAAGTACTAAAAACGTTTCCCGAATATACTGCACTTATTATCTTATCACTATATTTGCAGCAGCTACCTCATTCGGTAGTAATGTCTCCTTAAGCTGTTCGCATGTGGGAATCGTGGCGGACGATGCCGCTGGTTGGCGGGTTTTCTCGGGGATCTCCGATTTGTCCCGCCCCTGCATTCTGGCGCTGTTCCATACTCACCTCGCTTCACCCTCATTGGTTCACTCACTCCTGTAAGCGGATTGAATCTGCAGTCCATTCATGCATGCATGTAGAAGTATTTGACTGCGTCTCCAGCTCTGAAAATTATTTGCCGTGCTCGTTCCTACAATGAACTTTGAGCTAAGATATCCGTGTTTATAATTCCATGAAACCTTTGCAGTTGTTTACTCTTTTACGCAGCGAAAGATTACTTTCTGAGGTACTCCGCCGAAGAGAGTAATCCTATGCGTGTACTGTATATGCTGGGTGTGTGTCCACGCACACGATATAACTCACCACTTAACCACTCAAAGGAATGCCTGTTTGTTTATCTCTCTCAACCAATTGCCGCAAGCACATTTTCATGTAGGAATGTGCCTACGAAATACCATATAAAATACCAAATGTAAAAATTTCTCGACCCACCTCATAATTCATTTTTACAGATGGGAATATACTTCTTCAATTTCATTAAGAAAGTGTGATAGTAAATGGTTTTTTTTTTTTTTTTACTTTTCGAGGATATAAATGTTAACTCTGGCGTTATATTAAGGGCTACAAATATCATATACCAAAATTTTCACTAATTATCTTATGTTCCCAAATTTTTACAGTAGATGATGATTCTGTGGTAAAATATTCCCTTTTACAATAGCCTTTTAAAACTATGCAATAGTTATAAATCAGATTTGTGAAGAAAACTTATCCCAGAAAGTTCTTGATTACAAAACAATACATTACCTAACATGATACCTGAAATTACAACTCGTGTACTTTTACAGGTCACACAGTCTCTTTACCTCTGCCAAACCCCTCCTCGCTTTCTCTCTCTCCCTATATACACATATATATACGAACAATAATAGCATTTAGCGGAAACTATCTTGCAAGTGTTCCAAGTGAATATACTTAAAGTTCGCGTTCTTAAACATTGTCTATAAATAACGTTATCCAAGTCCCTTCAGACTGTGTCTGTTGGAGAATCTCACTTTAAGAACGCGTGAGTATTTCCCGCACAGCGCAAGCCCGTTTGTAATGTTCACATACATGAATATATCGTCTTTCCATAATACGGTATAAAATGTTTCACAGTTGTCCGATATTAAAACATTTTACAGCTAAGATGCCATCTCGGCAACCGACTGTTCCCCGTGTATCCTCGAATTGAGGTAATTGACGTGGACAATACTGCGAAAGTGGATACAATTCTAAATCGACCGTGATTATCGAGGAGTGGAAAGTGACATGCAGTAATGAGACACTTGTCAAACAGCGAAGCGTCCCCCAAACACGTTTCACAGTAAAAAAAGATTTTTAAAAAAATGCATTCTCTAGCAGGAAATTTATCACCGCACGCAGCGTGTGACAGCGCTTGTGGGCCGACAAAAACATGAGTCTGGGTTGAAGAAGCTGAAGAAAAGAATGTGCTACCATTTGGGCAACCTTTGTTGTGTTGTCTGCTCACTAAAAATATATTGTTTTACCTATTTTGCAACTTTTGCAAAAAAATTTATGTATACATTATTTTTTAATAGAAATTTAGGAAGAGAAAAATGTTTTTTTTTTAATTCATTACATATTCTGCTAATATATTAACAACCAATTTAAGAATCATTCGCTTTAAGTTTGCGTCTATGTATCCATAGGATTAATTCATTACGTGAGGTTAACTACATATTTTGTGGCCTAAACTACTGGGTTATGGATAATCTTAGCACATTGACTAGATCAATAAATCCAACTGAATATATCCTATATTAGCGCCATACTTATTTATATTAATAATTATGCGGAACCGAACAATAAATACCTGTTTGCAAACACATATGATGCAAATTGTGAATATTAAGGGCTGTAGAAATTCTTGCTATGCGAGAATATCCGGAATAGACAACCGTTACTTGAATATGAAATTCTTGATATGTTTGATGGGATTTCATTTGACTATATATTTGAACCAAAAATACCATCACCTACAGCAAAAGTTGATAAAATGTATAGTTCCTGAATAAAATATTTCTGAATGTTGTTTCATAAATGATACTACAAAATGAGTTCACACAGGAAGGTAATGGTTTTAAATTTTAAATAAACATAATATACAACATTTCTATAGCAATATTTTTTTATGTTCTAATTTTTACCAAATTTAAGTTTATTTTTGGACAACCTAATTTTTTTTAAATTCCACATAATTAACTGAACCAATTTACTGATTTTATTTTAATGTCCCTAATTTTTCGCCAAAGTTACCTATCTACTGCTGTATACAATAGTTACGAGGGTTCAGATATCATGTCAATAAATTAAACCCCATTAAAGATTAATACGTTGGTATTCTGTTCTTGATTTTTTGTTTCAGGTATTCGCGCACGGCGAGACATTCCAACTGTGGATTTTCCGCGTCTCGGTCGACCACATGGCGGAGGATACAGAGATCACCTCCCACATGAGCTGAGACTCTCCTACTCTGTCGCGATTTTGGTCCCGCTGGGGACTACCTGTTCGTACACAGGCCGTGGTGGTGCATTTCCCCACGACGGTGGACCAGTTTCGTTTCCTAGTAGGATCAACAGGATTTTCGCAAGAAGAAACTTGGTGGACGTTGCCGTCGGTGGTTTTTCTCAGGGCACTCCGGTTTCCCCTTCACTTGCATTCCGCCACTAACTACTCCATCTTCACTAACAACTCTTATCTTAACATTAGTTCTGTACTGGGCAGCACCAGAACCTTGACTCAGCTCAACCCATTGACCAAACATAAGGGGTCAGTGGGTTCAAGGGTCTGTCACTATTTTAATTGTCTAGATGGATTCCACATCCATGTTTTTCTCACGGCGTGATAGGACTACCGATAAGCAGTAACAGGAAGAATCATGCTCCTTATCGCACAGCGGCCGCGCGGCGTGATCTTAATGTTTGAAGAAGACGCTGAAGGCAGCAGCGGGTAAAACAGGACCAAACTTTCCAGTTCCACACATTCTGTCTTCTTCCGGGTACCATGACAGATTAACTGCTCTAAGATAACCACAAGGGCACTACCAGTACATCTCAAGCGAGCAGATATCTTCATTACCTAAAGAGAAACCTCCATGGGGAAGTAACGAAACACTCCAGTGCTTTTACCTAACCAACTTGAAGTTATTTTTCCGTGTCAGTCATGGAAATTAAGTTTCATGCTTTGATTTAACAAATGATGCACAACTATTCTATAACATGACCCAGATTTAAAGCACCGTAATGACGAAATTCCACTATAACCAAGTAGGCTATGGTCTTCGTTTGCGTAACCTTCCAACGTAATACTCTGTTAGCTTCATTTATTTTAACGTAAACAAATAGGCTACTCGAATACTGAAC
This sequence comes from Clitarchus hookeri, assembly GCA_002778355.1. Taxonomy (NCBI): domain Eukaryota; kingdom Metazoa; phylum Arthropoda; class Insecta; order Phasmatodea; family Phasmatidae; genus Clitarchus; species Clitarchus hookeri. The sequence goes on along the minus strand of NQII01001476.1, from coordinate 149,386 downwards.
GTAATGTTTGTACCGAATTATAGAAAATATAGTCCATATTATGATCTTATTAAAAGTTCAATAATTAAATTTGTCACCAATTGCATTTACTTTTTATTTGATACGTAATGTGATGACAAAATTTTGACATTTTGTTTCTGGCAATTTCTCAGCATCACTGTATCGATGCTTGCACACAGTTGTTTCGTGTAATGCTAAGTATATATTGTCGAGAGAATGAAAATGGGAACAAAGGAGAATTTATGCAGAATTTTTGAAAGTATTAATTAACCGTGGACTTAATGTAAAGTCCATCATTGTCGCGATCGGCCCCATTCACTTTTGTTCTCTCTGCATATATGGACAAAATAAAGAATCACGTTAAAGCCACAGCTCGCTCATAGTTATAATTATTTCACAGTCTGTTGAGATAGTGACATAGATGAAAATAAGTTACCACAGTAAATATGTGCGTTTCTGTACCTAGAATCAAAATATTCAGATATAGGATTCCATAAAACTTACCATAAATGTAATCAGGATGCAATGCAAGTAAGTATTAATTATAACAAAAGCTCTAAAAACAGAAATAAAGAAACATCATAAAAATATATTTTGTTAATAAAGATGTGTAATTACAAGAGGGAAGTCACAGCCCAAAAAAACTATAAGAGATTTTCAGAAATATTCTAGCCCCACGACATAAAATGTTTGAAGGAATAGACTTTCACTAAAGAAGATGGAACTGAAGTAGAGACTTAAGCGTACTTATTGTGTAAAAAAGGACCTGTTTATGTTTAGTAACTACTTCTGCATTTGTTATCTGCTCCGTTTGGAACTAGCATTGGGTTCCGACCATCAGAAGCGCGACAACTGTGTGCATCCAGGAAAATCCAACTTCAAATTAAACAAATACGTCGTACGACATATAACATGTTGTTTGGAAGCAAAGAAATCTGTGATCTTTTAAGATAACATGCACCAGGTTCAAAAATTTATTTACGGAAAGTCGACTTTCGTAAAGATGCACTAAACAGGATTTCTGGAAGTATTAGTGCTCTACTGCTGTTAATATTTTTATATGTCAACAATGTGACAATTCTTACAATTACTTAAATTAATAAATTTATAGTATTGGGTTGTTGTGGATGTGAGATTACCAGTTAGGTCTCCAAACATGTCGATCGGGGATTCGTCTATAACAGATCCGAGGTGTGATATCTCTATCTCAATAACCAAACTCATCATATTCGATAAATAAATTAATTTTATCAAAATATAACACCATTCTATAATTAATATTTTAATATTATTTGGTACTAACAGCTAATTTTTGATGGTATCGTCATTATCGACCATACTCTGATCTTATTTAGAGTCGAGATAGTATAGAAGCTCTTAATGATCAACGGGGTAGGAATAATTGGGAAATGTCAGTAAAGAAAATTATAATTACACGTCAGACAATTGATACAATCTTTATTATTATGTTATGCTGGGGAGCCTATAATTCATGGGCCACAATAGTGCCACCTCAGTTCGACGCCGGAGGCTCATTAGGACATGCGGTTATGGCAGTCACCACTTTAGTATTCCTGCCGGCTCCTTGGTCCATCCTGCTCGACCGGGGTCGTGTTTAAGGTGTTCCGTTGCCCAATTTTATCTCTTGGACTCACGCAATCGTGCACTGGTTCCGAGTTCGGTAGTTTGGATTCTTGCCGTTTCAACTAGCAGTATTGGGCAAATACCATCCCAGAATTTATATCTATACATATTATAAAACTCAACGTCTCACTGCCTGTCTGTCTGTTTGTGCGTTTATCACTCGAGAACCACTTATGCAATTTACGTGTTTTTTTTTAATTCAAAGTTTTCTTCTCCGGTCAGGTTTTGGTATTTATTTTGTTACGTAAATTAACATAAGGAGTAAGTCGTAACGATAACAGTAAATCTAGTCGGGAAAAAGTTTGCCGCCAGCGCGCTCTCCTGCAATACGCTGTCTAAACCGTTAAAAATGGAACAATATAATGTAGTAAAGAATTGTGTAGAACAAAAACACCTGAAAAAAACTCCCCGGTAGCATTTCTCTATATATAACGGAGAAATATTAAAAATCGTTTTTACCATTTCATTTCTCAACACGTAAATATGTAAAATTCAAGCTATTGTTTCTCCATTAAAAACTTAATATTTGTCAAAGAAATAAAATGACATTACAACTATTTAACGAAAAAAAATCTAACAAATATTCTGTAGTCCACGCGAGCGGAGCCGCGGGAACAGCTAGTGTGATATGAAGTGTTCAGGTAGGCCGTCGAATTAAGGCGTGCCCACGCCATCATAATGATGTGGGCCAAGTTTGGACGTTGCTAGTGACCATGGGTTTTCCTGACGTTGTTCGTCCTCTCTCCTTCAATCAGTCGTTTTTTTTCTTTCTGTTTTTAGCTTTTTCTTCTGGTTAATCAGGATACACAGATATGTTGTTCCGTTTATTAAAAGCTAGCTACCATTTTACACGTGCCAACTTTTTCTTAGGTTGGAAAGAACGCGTGGGTGTTATATACTAACTTTTTTATTCGAATACTTAATAAGATACGTTTTGATAAAACTTGACACATCATACTGTTTACAGAACTTCACATGATATCTGAAATAGAACATACATAGATTGTTCTTAGCATGGCAAAGTTGTACAAACTGCCTAGAATATGCATAGCATTTATTGGAAGGGGTGGGGGGAGAAATGGTAGCGTATATATTGACTGCCACCTAGAGTATTTGGCGAAAGGCAATATGCAGCTGGGTGTTACACCACTGTCTCTGAGTTCGGTGGTAAATCCGCACTGCTGCCTCCTTAGCCGAAAGCCTTTTTAATATTTTCAGTTGACAGCCTCTAAGACAATGAACACGACATCTCCTTCCCCAACCCTCAGAACTTATTTCTTACCTAACGCTAAAGCGGATCAGACGTTTAAAACCCTTCCATTAATCTCTAATGTTGTATAAACCTGCACCGCATTAAAAAAAAAGAACAATATCGCTCATTTGCATGGGCATCCCGCAGAAAACCTTAACGAGCTGAAGGTGTATTGTTTTCCCGGTCGGGAAGGATTCAATCGACTCTGCGTTTCACCTTCTCCTACTCCTCTCACTCTTTATTTTTCTTTTCATCCCGGTTACAGCAGGACCCAGGCACCAGATGCCGAGAACTCTTCGCACCGCCCTCCTCTTCACCTAAATCCCATCACTTTCTGAAGAAGAGGTAAAAAAAATCAGAAGAGCACGAGTCGCTTGAGCGGTTCTACGTCCGCGGTCACGCGCATGCTACTTCATTACTCTGGCAGTGATCCGGCAAAGCCGCTAGCGAGGGGGGCACCTTGCTTACGTCGAGATGCCTTGCTCCAAAAAACAGGAAGAGGAGGGGAATCTAGCTTTTTTTTCCGTAGCCCCTTCCCCTTCCGATACCACGTAGACGTCGACTTCCATTCCTCCAGAAGATTCCCTTTCNTCAAAAAAAAATAAAGAAAGAAGTTCTTCTAATCAAGGCGGGCGTCGGGCTAGCCTCGTTATCCGCATGTTAGAAGCGACGCGCCTGGAATGTTCTAGGCGCTCTCCGGCCCGCTGGCTCGTGACGTCGGGGCGAGGGCGCCGACGTCATTAGCGCACAACAGACGCCACCGCGCGGTAGACGCGGCGAGGGGAAGGGAAAAAAAACACCATTACACGCTCATTTTCCCTGCGTCCTCTTTAGACGGCGCGCTTTAGACGGAGCGCTCGCTTGAGAAGACGCCGTTTACGCCATGTCCGAGGCACGATTACCTTGCGATAGCGTGCTGTTCGATATCGGGACTTCTCAGATATTTTATTGTGAAAACAAAATGATTTTTTGACCGTTTATTAGCAAAATTTACCGTCCGTGCGTTACAGAAGCGTTTCATCAGGTGTACGAAAAAAAACTGTATCGTATACTCTGTACGTGATATAGTGAAAATGGAGCCGGCTCAGCGACGAAAAGTGAAAACGGCTTCATTTGGAATGAGATGCTAGATGGCTAAATCTCGCTCTCTGTTGTTGTGAAATAGTAGATACATGAGAACATGTTATGGTTTAAAGATTTCGAAGCGTTTTTAATGCGCAAACTGATACAACTGCCTAATATCGTGTAGGGCCCCCGCGAGCACGCAGAAGTGTCGCAAGACGACGTTGCATGGACTCGACTAATGTCTGAAGGTATGCAGGAGGAAATTCACACCATGAATCCTGCAGGGCAGTCAACAAATCCATAGAAGTGCGAGGCTGCCAATGGAAGTGTTTAAAGTCAGAAGAGTGCTCCTGGAGCCACTCGGTGGCAACTCTCGAAGTGCGGGGTGTCACATTGTCCTGCTGGAATTGTCCACGTCTGTCGGAATGCACAATGGGCATCAATGGGTGCAGATGATTGAAAAGGATGCTTACGTATCTGTCACCTGTCAGAGTCGTATCTGGACGTATCAGGGGTCCCATTTCACGCCAACTACACACGCCTTATACCATGACAGAGTCTCCAACCGCTTGAACAGTTCCCTGTTGACATGTAGGGTCCATGGATTGATGAGGATGTCTCCATACCCGTACACGTCCATCCACCCAATACAATTGGAAACGAGACTCGTCAGACCAGGCAACGTGTTACAGTCATCAACAGTCCAATGCTGGTGTTGGCGGGCCCAGGCGAGGCGTAAAGCTTTGTGTCATGTAGTCAACAACGGTACACGAGTGGACCTTCGGCTCCGAAAGCCCATATCAATGATGGTCCGTTGAATAGTTCGTATGCTGGCACTTGTTGATGCCCCTGCATTGAAATCTGCACCAGTTTGAGAAAGGTTTGAACGTCTGTCACTTTTAATGATTCTCGTCAGTCGTCGTATGTCCCGTTCGTTCACGATCTTTTTCCGGCTGCAGAGATGTCGAAGATTTGATGTTTTACCGGATTCTCGATATTCACGGTACACTCGTAAAATGGTGGTATGCGAAATTCCAAATTTTATCGCTACCTTGGAGATGCTATGTCCCATCTCTCGTGCGCCGACTACAACACCACATTCAAACTCACTTAAATCTTGATAACCTGCCACTGTAGCAGCAGTAACCGATTTAGCTACTTTTACAGACGCTTGTTGTCTTATATAGGCGCTGCTGACTGCATCGCGTTACTCTGATTGGTTTTATACCTTTGTTTTTTTGCATACGCATGCCTAAACCAGTTTTTTTGGCTGTCCAGTATGAAAACTTTGAGATGTTCGCGTTCTTCTTCTAACAAATTTGTAATGAAGTTTGATTAAATTCAATTTGGTATTAGTAATTTATTCATAAAAAAGTTCTTGCATTGTTCAAATTGGGATTTAAAGAAACACATTCATCACTGCTGACCATGTGACTTTGACAGTTTTGTGGGTTTGGGGTATTTCAGCGTTGGGTACTTACGCAGAAGACGAAAAACCATCTACCTCATCTTTAGTCTATGGTTTACCATGTAGAAATAACTATATATGATAATGTATTTCGCACGGGTATGAGCATTAGCATTATAAACGTAACGACTTCCCTATAACAAAGAATTTATAACGAGTTGTTTACTGAATTGTCACCCAAATTATTATAAGTCTGGCCGTCTCAAGTCTTAATATTATTACATGATGCCTATGGTCACCAAGTAAGGTGGTGCGTTGGTTAAGTTAAGTGAGGAGAGCATACATTTATTCTTAACTATACCAAATTATTGCTATTTTTGCATTCAAAAAACCAACAATCGCCTTATCATTGAATGAATATCAGTAACAAAAAACTCTTAATATAAATTGGATCTGACTATTATAACAAAATATTGGCAATGTTTATTAAACACTTAATTAAAAGCAAAACTAATTTGATACCAGAAATATTTTTACAATTCATTAAATATTTTTCCGTTTATTTACCTAACACATTTTACTCACGTGAACCTTCTCTATCATTACAACATGATAGAAAACATTCAGACACATCTGCCCAAACCTCAGAGTTACTTGGTGGTTGTGGCCAAGCATGTCAACCTCTTTCGGTAGAAATTTCAACCACTACTGGTTCATGGCATTTTTACCCTAGATGACTAGTTCCCAGTAACAGTTTTCTGCATATACCAAAATGTACTGACTCATGAAACCGTTATTGCAAAGTGGTGGATCATAAGAATTGTGCCATACACGGGATATATTAAAGGAGATCATTGTGAATCCCTTTCTGGAACCTGATTCCATATCTAAAGACCCCGCTGTTGACGAGACTAAAGCCACGACTCCATGTAAAGAGCGCTCTCTGCAAAGAACTATAATTTACATTATCCGACGAGAATGATAGTTCGTGCGCTTTGGCTCTCTCTATTTGCCACCATGCTCTCTCTTCTTGGTAATCAAACAAAACATACGGTGAGATCACTTGGAAATATTTAACGGTACTTAAACAAGCGCAAACATATGCGTGGACAATATCAATTATAGTTAGGCCTATAACCTGCATTTGGACTTGTTACGAATTTCGATCGCTTTTTAAGTTACTTCACTGAACTTATGATATCACTTTCGTGTATGTGGGTATGCGTGTATGTATGTATCCAGACGTGCGGGTGTGAGTGTGTGTGCCCCTTAAAACTTTTGAACCCCATATAGTACAATTGGAAAAAAATCCGAAGTTCATCGTTTTTAATTACGCCGTTTGTTTACTTTTAAAGAGGCGGCCAATTTAAAATTCAGGACATTGCGCTGTATATCGGCAATCGTTTAACCGATTTAACCCAAATATGGTATGTTGATAGTACATCATGTAATAATGAAATTAACCAAGCGGTAAAGTAGTTGGCCAATCATTTTTGGGAGATAGCAATACAAAAACTAATAAAAACTTTTATGGTATATCTCAGGAACTACTCAAACGATATGTGCCAAATTTGGCACATAAGTAATGTTATTGTAGGCTATGCAAATATCCGCAGTTTAAATGGACAACACTAATTTCCAAAACGACGACCGTACATAGACATAAGGGTTATTTTCTATATCTACAACACTATTTAACAATTTTCGACCAATTTTGGTATGCTGAAATTTTTACTACAAGCACCAAGTGTGTTATTACATATAGTAGATTATTTGGTCCGCCATTTTGTAGGATATCGTTACATGAATAAAGTTTTATCACATCACCGATTCCTACCAAATCTGGAAAACCAATAATACCATGGTACGTCACGTAAACTGATATGTTTAACGTGGGTCGGACCCTTACTTTCAAAATGGTGGTCATAAACATTTTAGCCCACTACACTATATGCACGAAACCATTAATATATTTCAATTGGTCTCTATCTGTTGGCAGTGTATCTTACGACTTTCAAATATGTCTACACAGCCTCTTTATCACACCGTTTTTATAAGAGGTGCCACACAAACAAATAAAGTTTTGTCATATCTCTGAAATAATGAACCGATTTCTACAAAATTTGGCAAACAAGTTGTACTACGGTAGGTCTTGTAAATTGATATGCTATGTTGGAAAAAGGAAAGACACATACTTTCAATGTAGCAGACGTGTAAACATTTAAAAATTGTATGCATTATCTACAAAACCGTGTAATCAATTTCAACTTAAATTTGTATGTAGACAGTATACTTGCAAGTATCAAATGCACCTTTTGTCCTCTATTTTAGAAGACTGCACCACGTGAAAAATTGAGTTTTCATGGTCTATCCCGGGAAATGATTAAATAATACAAGAAAAATACAGGCCACAAGTCATACATTTGTTGTCCATCTAAATTTATAAGAGAAAGTTACATATTTTTAAAATAACAGCCAGGTTAATATTCGGCTTCGAAAGCCCATATCACTGATGGTCCGTTGAATAGTTCGCACGCTGGCACTTGTTGATGCCCTAGCATTGAAATCTCCGCAATATGAGAAAGGATTGCACGTCTGTCACGTTTGATGATTCTCGCCAGTCGTCGTTTGTCCCGTTCGTTCACGTTTGTTTACCGGATTCCCGATATTCACGGTACACCCTTGAAATGTTCGTACGCGAAAATCCAAATTGAATCGCTATCTCGGAGACGCTGTGTCCCATCTCTCATGCGCCGACTATAACACCACGTTAAAAACAACTTACATCTTGATAAACTGCCATTGTAGCAGCAGTAACCGATCTAGCAACTTTGCCAGACGCTTGTTGTCTTATATAGGCGCTGCCGACCGCATTGCGTTACCCTGATTGGGTCCACTCCTCTGTTATTTGTATACGCACGCCTATACCCGTTTTTTTTGGCTCTCCAGTGTACTATACTTACAGTGCGACTCGAGGTTGAGAGTTGGTCCGTTTTAAGTTATTTAAGCAATCATTACTTATAAAAACCATACGAATTATCGTCATGAATTTAAAGGTCAACCTATTGAGGTAAAATTTTTAAAGCAAAGTATTTAGATTTTGATGCCAAACAGTTGTGAATGGAGAAGCTGAAAGAAAGAGATATGGAAAGAGCGATTGGGGAGAAACAGTCCTGCATGGTTTCGCAAAAGTTGATGCAGACACTAATTTTAAAAATAGCTTAATTTTTTATTTGTTAAAAAATTTACCTGTTAGTTACGTTAAGTTTTTTAAGGAAAAGTCGACTTCATAAATCCGGTCATTATAGGTAGCAAAAACTTACACCATCGATATGTTATGTGCAGGTGCTCTGCCAGATGAAAAAATAGATATTTAGAATAGGATTATAAATATGGATATTCGATTTGACATATCATATACCTATTAAATTTATATGGCTACTAGAAGCATACATACAGTCGGTTCACGACTGGAAGAAACTTTTGAAAATCATACTTTGAAAAAACACCCTAGCTGTTAGCTACATGCATATAACATTACAAACAATGGCGAGCGCGGATACAGTTATGCCGTTAGGTTGCCAGCACAAAGAGAGGAAATAGTTCCAAAGTTTTAACGTAATTGTTAATTTATAGCTTACAAATGGGTTTCGAAAAGACTTGTATCTTATTTTGCCAATCATTAATGACGTGATGCTAATGTATTTATTTTTTCAACGTTTCTTGCATAGTCACTTGATCACTCCAAAGGTGAAAGAAGCGCGGCCATTTGTTTACAAACCTTCGTTCCGTGTGTTGTTGACTGGGTGTGGTTGACAAACGTGCCAGTGAATTTGTGCGATTATCTTGTTTAAACTATAATAATTCGTTTTTCGGTTTTTTTTATGCTAATATCCGCTCTTTATTATTTCTCGTTGTACTGATTCCTTGCGTTTCTGAAACCTGTATAAGAGATTACTCGTAGTGCGTTCTCACGTGTTTAATATTTTTTAAATTTATTTCAGGTTTCCTTAAAATTTTATTTATTGTATTTTACGTTGTACATTGCTGTAGTTTATGTATGCAGTCATGAGTTCTAGCAAGGTGAAGAAAAGAGAAGTCACCACTCATCAACGCTAACAGGACATCATTAACCTCACCGAATCGTTGTATTCCCTAACTAGCCGGGGGGAAATGAAACCGTGCAACATCGCGGAAAGAGCTGCAGAAATGTTGAAACTCTCCAGATCCACAGTGCTAAGGTATGTAAAAATATATATAGTATTAACCATTGCGTGTGCAAGTTGTGTGTGTTAAGGTCAATTATGTTGGCCTACAAAATGTGTTTACAAGAACATAAAGAAAATTTGTTAATAACTTGATAACGTCGTCGAACGTCTTCTACGTGTCTTTTAAACGTTTGATTTATGTAATTATTAAGTTTAGGGGATTTTCTGTAAAAATAAAAATAATCCACTCTACTAATGATGCAGTACCCGAATATACGAGGGGCATTAACGTTCGACTAATTTCGTAACATGTGCCCACCTAACCTTACAGATCCTAACCCCACGATGGGTGAATCACTAGTTTACATTTTTAAACTAACCTAGGATTGTTGGGTTTTACACTAACCTAGGATTGTAGGGTTATATAGACTTGAATGTGAGTGTATGAATCACATAACCAAAAGGTGGTATTACAATGTGTAATAAAAAATAAAAACTACTTTGTGTTGGAATTTGTGTACCTCTGCGAGGGATTCTTCATAAACAACCCAATATATACAGTAGAAATTTATTATAAAGACAACTGACAATGGTAAGAAAAATTGCCTCTATAGTGAGTTTGTTATAGCCAATTAATTTTATATAGGTTATGGAGAGATCATTTTAATATGCTGAAGAAACTGCTTGTTTTGTATTTAGAAGTTACATTGCGGCATAATTGCCATTGTTATAAATCACCAAATATATTACAGTCGATATAACTGGAACTTCCCCAACTATTATACATATATTTATCACTTCACTAAACACGAGAGGACACCGTAATCGATGAAATCGCAGTCACAATCTTTTAAGGAAACAATTTTGTATTAATGCATTTCCCCAACAACCCTGTTCTACAGCCATTGTCTTTTAGTTATTGTCAATTATCAGTGTCATATTTTTCACTTTCAGTGCTGCATAGCCAACCTAAATTGCATAATTTAAAAAGGACCATAATTCAGTTTCTGGGTCAACTACAGTTACTGATACCAAGAACATACAAGGGTCATCGTCATGGACAATGCACCATATCATAGCACACAGGGGTGAGCTCCAACCTTTTGTTTTTGAATAAATAATATGTTTATATTGTTTGTAACATGTTAGATTCTGTGCTAGTCAACACAGATCAGGAAAACAGTTACATGTAATATGATAAAAAGTTTAAGAATGTCTGGCACAGTAGTTATAGACATTATTATCACGTTCACATTATATAAGTATCTAATAATACGTTTGGTATTCAATAAATACTGTGCAACCAACCAAATATTTAAAAGTTTACGTTTTGAAAGAATTGTTCTTAATTCAAACATTCTATACAACAGACAAACTGTTGGCAACATTCAAGGGTAATACATTTTAATTTGTTGTATCATGTGGTGATTTCAGCTGGAGAAGTTCCCCAACAGTAACTGGAGGAAGGATTCCATCATCATTTGGCTGCAGGAGCACAACATTCCGTTTACTGTATCCTTTTTTTGCAAAATATTTTTGTGTAGTGTTAAATTGTAGGGTAATGTTGTTGAGCATTGCTCTATAGCATTATATGTAAAGTAGCAGTCTACATCAGAGAGCAGCTATTGAAGCTTGTATTATTTTTAATAATTGGTTTTGTTTTTTTTGGAGTGGAGATGGAAGTATTCATTTCTGTTTTTATAGTTGCTGCTCTGTTGAGATGTTTATGTCCTTTTTTGTTTTGATCTATGGTAATTCTGTAGCAAAAGGAACCACTACAATCCATAAGTTATTACCGGTACTTCTAACTAACTAATAAATAAATAAACAGTATTTATAAGTACTGTGGCTTATGCCTTTAGGATGTTTTAACGTAATGCAAACTGGAGATGTTATGATACACCATTGTCAGCTTCTTTAATTATTGTAAACAACAGTTCTCTATAATATTTTGTTTACTGGAGCCACATTTTTTAGTTATGTTTAATTTGTTATTGTCATTTCTTTACAAAAATTGTGGCACACTTATTTTGATCCTTCTCTAAGCATTTGCTTAGCAACATGTTTCAATTTAATTGTTTGAATATTGGACATTAGTGAAACCAATGTCTTTTCGTATTACTTTTAAGTTAGATTTTTGTTTGGAAAAATATTTTAAGATAGCAGCAGAGGTTAACAGCATTAAATACGGGCCCGGAGCCCAACTAAAACATAAACACAGCGGTCTATCGCCGGCTAAATTATTTTAATAAAGTCTGTCGGATTGCATTTTTGTTGCAAACCAACTATAAGAGTTATGGGAACTTTGGTTCCTGACCTCGTGACAGCACGGCCATCCGGGGGCTTACGAGAGATTGGTGGTGCCATGTTTATGTTGTTGGATGGACTCCTTGAATGTTGACACATTTCAATGCAAAGTATTGTGCCACATCTATAATATGTTATCAAAGTGAAAGTTTTTCTCCCCCCCCCCACCTCCTTTGTCAGAATAAAGCCTGCACACACACACACACACACACGAAAGATTAAAAAAAAATTTATACTCGCATTTTGGGTTTATAGAATGAAATGTTTTTCGCTTGCATCACATATTCTTTTGTGTGAAATTCTCAAGATTAAAAACTTTACACTTGTGGAATATCCATTAATAATATATACATTACTTTTATGATGGGTACGTGCATGTACGAACACATGTAC
>NQII01001476.1:59414-136858 GCA_002778355.1 Clitarchus hookeri | reverse complement strand
ACACACACACACACAGTGGAATGTAAACATTGCCATTTGACTGCCACATGGCAGTCACATGGCAATGTGACTTTTTTTTACAAATTGTTTACCTTTGGCGGAAGGATACGAAATGGGCTTCAAAGTAGATCTTTAGCAGGGCTTCAAGAAAGTCTCTTCCAGTCGTGAACCGACTATATATTCTTCTACGGTTATATTACTTAACCGTTAAGCTCTTTCGGGTAGGTTAGCAATCCTAAGTTGAGCAATGGTTTTCAGCAATTGTTCCTTGTTTTAAAGATTCTTGACGTCAATTTATGTCGTGCACGATTGTGATTGGCTGATATCGTCAAATTAAAAAAAAATTTTTACAACCGGTCCAATCTTAAAATATTTGATGGAAACTGAAGCCATACAACTTTCTCAGACAAATATGGCGGCGTTCATGATGTTTCGATGACGTCATAACTGTCCAACTTATTGGAAGCAGTTTGGCGGAAACATTTGAGAGTATGACAGGGGCTTTAACGAAATATAACAAAAATCAGCTCTTATAGACAAAACTCAAGCAGTTATATTGTATGGTGTCGATTTTTATTCCAATACCTCACTGTGGGATTTAAAACCGAAAATTTAAAGCTCCATCACACATGTCATATTATATTTTTTTAAATTTTAAAGAAAGACATTTTTATGGTTAAATTAATTTTGTTACATAAATATTCTAGCTCTAGTATCACTTATTATCACTAAATATTTTGATTTATTGTAATTCGTGAACGATTTTAAATTATTTTGTCCTTTAAAAATTGTTTTTGCCACAGCACATTGGGGCAAGTTTAATTGTGTTTGCCGATTACTTGTTGTGAGATATTTTGTAACATTTTATAGACATTCGTTTCCAAATGAGAAACATCGAATGGTCTTGTTTCTTATGTCTTGTTTCCTAATTTTCATTATGTTGTCTGCTTGTTTTTTTTTTTCTATTTCTGCCGTTTGTTTAATTATATTACTCATATACATGAGACTTTAGGTATGTTCCAATTTGCATGGTTCATTATTAAGAAAATTTATATTTCATATGAACACATTTTGGAATTATCAAGCTGTTTTCAATTATTTTGTCATTATCTTAAATTTCGTATACACGTTGTAGATCTTTAGATATGTTATCTCTTTCAAAATGAATTGTACTTCAATTGTATATATATTCTTAGAAATACCGTTATGATTATCGTATCTTTATACTACCAATAAACAGTTACTTTATACAAACCATTTTAAATTAAAAATTATCACGCATATAAATGGCAGAGATTCAAAACAGATTTAACCTTAATTTGAAACATCAGTTGTCGCAACTTCTGGTATAACAATTAGCGACAGTCAAAATTTGGGTCAAAATACGCAATCATTCCAAGACTATTTATACGAAAAAAAAATTATATTACTTTAAATGGATAGTAAATTCTTTACAGAACAAGGACCATGGACCACTATCACTAACGATAATGCATTTTCATATGTATTCATATGTATTAGAAAATACGCCAACTTAACGATAGACAATAAAGTTAAAATAGAAGACTTCCAATAAAATTCACCAATAAGCCAATGAATGAACACTGAGTACGTAACATTCTAGTACACGACATGGCTCAAATATGTTAAATTTTCGGAGATACGTTGACATAATTTACAATGCATTAATTTTTTAATAATACCATCAAGTATGTTTATAATATATGTGAATGTTGTATACCGCAGTACTACTTGCACGCTATATTAATTTAAATTAAGTTTAATCCATGCTTAAACCAGATATATGAGTTTATATGATCGTGTTTTACTATCATTCAAAACGGCAAATAAATGTGATCTTTAGTACTATATAAAGTTTAGAATATGTAATTTACGTAGAGTATCAAATATATATGAAAAAATTTGTTCACGCTTCGAAAATGTATAATGTTTTTGTACGTTATTTTGACGTTCACAATTGTAAGGCATCCTCAAGAGAAATACTTATATACCAAAATTGGTACGAGACAGTTTAATAGATTTGTTATAAATATACTAGCTTTTACCCGCGACTCCACTCGCGTGGTTATAGTAACAAACTCATAGGCAGAAATAACGGTATTTGTTAGTAGACAGACGCTGATCATAAATACAGCACAAAGCACTAACGATGTAATTTTTTGGTGCTAGAATTGCTCTTTTACATAGCCACTGGTCTTTGTAGATCTGGGTAAACGCTAGCAACCAGTTCCGTATCACTCTGCACCAAATTACTTAAATCCCCCGTTAGTGGCACAGAGCTCTTTGCATCTGTTTCTAACCACCCATCTCCAATTTTTAATAGTGTATCAGCATAATGTGCTGCATCAACGTCATTGTAAAGATGCACTCTCATATTTGTCATCAAGCTTAATTTCGCGATATTTGCCCATAAGCTTGACGACTTGAGACAGGCTTTGATTTCATCTGCAGGTGTTTACCTCTGAATCACTGGTAGAGTTTAGCGGAAGTCACCAGCCAGTAATACAACCATTCCTCCCACAAAGTGTATATTGTTTCGTATATCCTGTAGAGTTCAGTTTAGGGCCTCTGTCGTTTTTTTGTGTGATATTGTGCTTTTGTCCCACACTAACAACTTACATTGACACAGCATTGTACCCCGAGCGCTATTTTTACTGAAAACCTTTTCCTGAGCGAAAGATAAATTTTTTCAGGATTAAATGTAGCGTACATCACTTCCTGGCCCTCCATCTATCTCTGTGCAAAAAATTCACGTCGATCCGTTGCTCCGTTGTGATGTAAAAGAAGGACAAACAAATAAACAAACACATTTTGGCATTTATAATATTAGTTAGGATGTTACGTTTAAATTTCAGTCAAAGTTACCTTCCAAAATTACTAATGAATAAGACGTCAGTGAGAAACCTTATTACCTCAATTAAGTACTGAAACTACGTCAAGTTTCGTTTAAGTTTGTCTGCCAGTTCTGTAGATATAATTCCTTATTGTAAAAGTTTATTAATTATACCATTTTCAAAATGTGTTTCGAACGTACAAAATAACTATGGTAACAGCCTGTTTTTCTTACTAAGCAGTGAAATTTTATTAAGTTCAGTGTAATTATGTGAAAGAATTTAATTTCAATAACTGTTAAGGAAGCGATGCAGCCGTAAAAAAAAACACCACAAACACATTAAGAGAAAGGCGGGACGATGGTTCCTTAAACTTATTTTTAAAGAAAGTACGCTAGAAGAAATGCCATCACGTATCCGTAATACCACCTCTATCCACAATCCATGTTAAGTTTCCTTTGAAGTACCTAATTGCGTGCAGAGAGAAAAGAAGGCATTTGTAGAGCCTTACTAACAAAGTTTATTATAATAATTCTGTAATACAAGTAGCGGTTACGAGGAAGATTCTAGTTCACTGTTGTCACGATACTTCCGGTGTTAATCCCACCGATCTCCGTGAGCTGAATTCAGTTGGGCGTCCAATTTCCAATAAGCGAGTGGCGTTAATAAGCTGTAATAGTTACAGTTCCTACCTTGCCTCGCCACTTCAAAACTTTTAATAACTCCTACTCGGCTATAGTCTGTTCACGGTTTCTTCACACTTTTGGAATCAAACCATTGAAAAACTTCCCTATGTCTGACGTGTTTAGTTATTTCCTAAACATGTCATTTATCAGAAGCGTTTTATACCAATGTTAACATAACAGTATCTTATTTTTAATTAAAACTGTAGTTTAACTATATTTTCTTCATAATTTATAATATTTCATTTATAATAAATATGAACGAAAACAGTGAGAAAATACGTGTGTTGGTAGCGCCTAGTAATAAATAGTTCTCTTGCAAAATATTATTACAACTTAGTGCGCACGAATTCGGTGCGTTGTCATTTGGTGTAATTTTCTACGCTTACTAAATCTTAGTTTGCACGAGGCGGAGGAATATTGTGGAAGTAGAACTTTAGCAGGGCTTCAGAAAAGTGTGAAGTAACCGTGAATGGATTATAGCAAGAAAATAGCTCCCCAAAAATTAAGCCTGCCGTACACGTAAGGAAATTACGTATTATTCATACGCATTGCAGTATTTCAGCGCATAATTTTTAAATGGAAAAACTAACACCGCAGTGACTTTCGTTACAAAGACTGGTATCAGTGTAGTTCGAATGGGTAAGTCGAAAATATGACAGCTAGGACTCATTACAATTCTTACTCAATCTGTTACCGTAGTGCCCGTACGCTTGTAAATAATTACTGCTAACAAGCCCCTTAAGAACCAGGAGTTTCTAACATGATCACTTAATTTGTCAGTTCGAGGAATAATCTTACCTTATAAAATTAATTTCTGCCTTTTGTGTTGGTAGCTCAGGCGAGGGACAATATTCAGTTTGCCAGAAGCGCATTACTAAATTGTATGAAAGACGGAATGAATAATTTTAGAGATTTTAAGTACATAGACGCTTAAAATAACGTNTACTCAATCTGTTACCGTAGTGCCCGTACGCTTGTAAATAATTACTGCTAACAAGCCCCTTAAGAACCAGGAGTTTATAACATGATCACTTAATTTGTCAGTTCGAGGAATAATCTTACCTTATAAAATTAATTTCTGCCTTTTGTGTTGGTAGCTCAGGCGAGGGACAGTATTCAGTTTGCCAGAAACGCATTACTAAATTGTATGAAAGACGGAATGAATAATTTTAGAGATTTTAAGTACATAGACGCTTAAAATAACGTTTTCTAATAAATGTTGGGAGGTTTTAATTAATAAGGTTTAAATTCCGTTAAGTAGCAAATAAAACAAATCATTACCTTTTACAGACTTGAAGACACAACTTAATTCGTCTTTGAGTAAACAAACATACACGCAAATAGTTTAATGCGTTTTTTCTCATCTTCAGCATTAAAATTTTTTATTTTTCACATGGGTTAGAAAAGTTTTTGAAGACTCCAAATAAATCCGAAAAAATAAGATATTACTCGTACTTCCTGGTAACTGTAATTCAGCAACTAACATTTTAACGTTAAGCTGGTAAAGACTAATACGAGATCAATTCTAACGCACTGATAGTATGTGTGTCAAAACGTAAATTAAACAACTTGTAATATTTTGTCCACATAAGGAGCAACTTGCATATTAATGAGAAGAGATCCTGAAATTTCGCGACTTTGCACTACGATAAGAAACTGTATTATTACGTATAGTGTTTGAATATTTTTATGATTGCACCACGGGCCTATTATTACACCTTGTACAATCCACATACAATAATATAACGCCCATCAATTGTACAAACGAATCAAGCAAAACCTAGTTCATAAATAAGAATAATGTACCTTCTTGCCAGCAATCAGTATGCAAAAACAGGGGTTAGTGTAATAATAACTATAAAGAATCACCTTTCAATAGGATGAAGAGCACTCCTACACACAGGATTCGTGATCTAGGCATGTGTTTTCGGAGGTCAATAAAGGCAAACAACTTGATATTGGAAACCGAGCTTGATAGAACCTCATAAGTAGATAGAAAATGTATGTTTGAGTACCAGGACTGGGGCCTGAGACACCAAAGCGCCCACCGCCATATTGGACTCTGCCGTCTTTTCCGACTAAATCACTTGTATTTCCCAAAAAATAACTTCAGAAATCAATAATATTACCCATTAATTAATTTTCCTCCTCAACATTTTTTTTGGCCTAACCCTCCTAAATTTTTAAAAATTTGGGAAAAAAGTTCTTGCTCCTCAATGTAGCTGAGGTATCCAGATATTCAGCCACAAATAATAATCTTAGAAGGCAATAAAATAAAATTAATTTAGAATTACATTTTTAAAATAAAGCGTATTTTTATAATTAAAAAATTTACGATACAATTATTGAGTGTAATATATTTAACAAGACTAGTCTTTTCAAGGCGCATACGATCGTGATGTCATATCGATTATGTAAACCAATTAGAGGACAACAATATTACATTTACGACTTATGGCCCTACCCCCTTTCATTTCAAAACTCAGTTCCGTCACACCACCTTACCAGCACCCATCAACCACACATTAACAACTATACAATCTCGTTACCCCACCTTACTCCCTCTCCCAATACCCGCTCCCCTGCTCTCCTTCCAACCAATTTTTTTCTCTAAAAGTATCTAACAATAAAAACGATTTATATCACTGCCACGAAACATTCGTCAGAAATTATATTGAGTGTATCAATACCTTNACCGTCTCGAAAATTTTCGAACACGCCCAATAACCCTTCTCCCTACCCGATGGCCAACACCTTTTCCCGTGCCACTCTTGCGGGTCATGCAGCTGGCTGACCTTGTCAAATCAATCGTAAAACGATTAGATATAAACAAATTGATTAGTTCATAAATAATGAAAATATATTTTTTTTAATTGATTTTACCTAATATTTGAAAAATCCCGAAATACTAAAGCATTTAAATCAATGAATTTAAAATGTATTTTTGATGCAAATTCGGTTAAAAGAAATTTAATANTTGCGGGTCATGCAGCTGGCTGACCTTGTCAAATCAATCGTAAAACGATTAGATATAAACGAGTCGATTAGTTCATAAGTAATGAAAATAAATTTTTTTAAATTGGTTTTACCTAATATTTGAAAAATTCCGAAATACTAAAGCATTTAAATCAATGAATTGAAAATGTATTTTTGATGCAAATTCGGTTAAAAGAAATTTAATTATATAAATTTTACACTTTCCCAAGAAAACTAGTAACATTTAAAACCAGAATAATTTATCATGCAGGAATGGGGATTAGAACACAACCTCTCAAATGGGAGTCAGGTGCTTCAACCACTTTTTTATCATGTACTAGCGAACCGGCCCGGCTTTGCCCGGGTACAATTAAGTTTTACTGAGATATACTAATAGATAAATTTGACAAACACAATTCATGTATGTAAAAAAAGAATGATAAAATTATACTATGTTGGCCTAGGTTTTTAACTGATGACGGCAACCCAACAGGAAAGGAATATTTTTTACCCGATAGCCAAGAAGTAGGGCGTTGTTTTTGAAGTGTATGTATGCAACTATCGCGTAGTTACCACATTTCCGCTTTCCAGCTTCGATTTATGAAAATCAAAACGTGATTTTCATCAAGCTGTAGCTTTAGAAATAAGTGTATCTAGGTACTACTTTTTGCGCTTAGCTGAGGAATCCTAATCGATCACCAAATTTAAGCAACGTCCCCAGCGGCACACATTTGGATGGCTGACCGTTTAGTAGCATAACATCTGTGCGCTTCCGGGCTTCGGAGGGCACGTTAAATATTCGGTCCTCGTTTTTATCGATTGATAGCAAACGTTTAGCAATTTCAGTGGTCCTTGAGCGGCCTGATAAACTCTGACACCAGAGGAAAAAATAATACCGTCACGTTCCCAGCCGTCGCAGAATTGCGCTTTTTTGTTATTCCACAGTAACCGTACAATTTTCCGTGATAAAATGTATCATAAGTCCTATTCCAGGACCTACATACATACCAAATTTCATCAAAATACGTTCAGCCGTTATGGAGCTCAATTGTAGCAAACACACACACACACACACAGACTTTCGCAAATATAATATTATCATGATTTTGACTATATCAAGAAGTACGATATAGTGTATATGGACAGAGTCTCAAGTACGCATGTCCATACTCTGGTTACATACTTTTTACAAATGAGATAGTTAAGACAGGTACACACTCAGGGATACAGTTTAAAATAAAAACAAATAATACCCTTATGTTTTGTTTAGTGTGTTATCTTTCATCATCAGCCACCTCACCCTACATAGTCTGTCAACAAATTCACGTAAGTGGAAGAGGGTCGGCATATTGATAGTAAAGTAAATCAAGTTCATGAGTCGCCAGACCACAGCTCTACGATTGACGGCTGGGAATGCTGTCAAATCATGGAAGCAGAGTGTTCTGCATCTAGTTCGTCAACCACCACGTCAAGTCTTTGTGCAACATGACGTATTAACATGATAGATACAACTGGTAGCTCGATAAAGTGCTGTATCACGTTGGTCACATATGATGCATCATTAATCAGCACTTAAGAAAATACCTTAATGTTGAAACTTAGAGGGTGTTATGTTGTTGATAAATGAGTTGCACCCTCGGAGCTACATTCACATTTCTTCGATGATCTTTGTATAATAGACTCGTAGTGGTACTTACGCTCTCCGGTAATTCACTTATAGTTTGTAGCATGCCTTGACTTGGCTGTAGGTAATGTCCACACTGCGTGATGAAGCGCAGTGACGTCACGATTTTGAGATATGAATTGTTGTATTATAGTTTCCTCAATCAAAGCCCTAGATTTCATTTCCATATCCACAAGGCCCAAGCCTCATCTGTCTGTCGGAAGAAGTAATGGCTCCCTATTCGCCCGAAACAAATACCCACGCCTCATGAACCAGCCTACATACTGCCGTACTTGTGCATCGGTTGCTCTTGACATGGGGAACAAGTGTGCTACATACCATAGCTATGAATATAGATACATATTTACAATATATATTCTTTGCATAGTATTTATGTTACAAAGACGTACGGTTAGAATGCTGCTACGTTCTTTTGGACCATTGAGTCCCAGTTGTATTTGATAATTTGTACGGGATTTTCCATAACTTCTGTTTCCAAAATAAGCAGTGTATGTGGCTCAGGGTTCAGGTCGAAGAGTTTCGTCTTCGCAGGGTTAACTCGGGCAGTCGCCTTGCGTGAGAAGTCGGATAGTGTGAGAAGTCGGATAGTGTGTCATTAATTCCAGCTACTTCTTCTTCACTCAGCACTATGCAAGTGGCGTAATCCATGTACCCAGTGAATGTTAGTTTTTGTGTCCCAACACTGATACCGTTGAGTTTCGAGTGGAGTGTTCATAGGAGGGGTAAAAATGTACATTACGAATTGGAACATGGATAAGGGACAACCTTGGTGTATGGAAGATTGAATGGTAAAACCTTCTCCCAACCTCCCATTAAGAAATATCTGTGTTTTTGTACTTCTTTTTCGAGTTTTTAAAGTGGCGACATTTGGTTGTGGGAAGCCCATATGTAGCATAATTCTGTCAATGAGATTCCAGTCCACTCGATCGAAGGATTTTCAAGGACAGTATTCAATAAAGACACTGGTCTCGGTGTTGAATTTGCTATTACCTGAACATCTCGCAATACTGCGACACCTTGAATGATACAGTTGTTTCACTGTGGAACATTGTTCAGGTCCTGTAATGTCAAATAAGATGTGCTTCAGAAAATTTGCAAACAGGCGCGCATTAATCTTATATTCCATGCAGAGCAGATTTATAGGCCCGTAATCAGTTATGTAAAGCGGATTATTTTTCTTAGGGATCAGTACCAAAATACTTTTAGTTTGAGTTCGACAAAGTGCGTTTCTGTTGATGCCTGTTCGCAGTGTGTTGCAAAATGTCATCTGGATGATGGGTCAATAATGCTGATAAAATTCTTTCAGAATGCCATCAATTTCTAGCGTTTATTTTAAGGAGTGTGTTGAATGATTACTGTAACCTCCTCGTCCATAATTTTCCGCTTAACTTGATCACTCGAATCTTTACGGAGATAGTTTGTAATGCTGCGTACAAAGGAAGCTCCGGCATCTATATCGATTGTCTGTTTTAAATAGAGGCATGAGTAGTGGTCATAAAAGGGAGCCACAATTGTCACTGGGTCTCGTGAAGTTGTTCCAGCAACAGTACGTATGTCATCAACATTTCTTTTGGCACACATTTTCCGTTCGCTCGCAAGGGCCTGAATGCTTAGCCGCTCTGGGTGTAGGGTAGTGTAAGTTGTAAGTATGAAAAAAACTGCATTCGCTGTTCCATATTATTACTATGTCTGTGTAGAGTTATTTATTTATGTAGACACGCTCTGTCCCTCACATTCGTACCTGCCGAGGCCGTGGTGTTAAAGTAACGCAACGCCCGCTCGTAGAAGTGTAACACTGAATCTTGCTCGTGACGGCAACGTGCTCCATGGAACTGAAACAGCAGTCGGATGCCCGGTTTGACGGTACCTGACATAAATATTGTGGAGATGGCAGTCGTGGGTCCACCAGAAACGCCATCGAGTTTTTCAGATAGGACACCTGCAGAAGCACCACCATCGACATCTTCAGACATGGTTCAGACAGCATCATCGACTTCTTCGGTTGGGTCACTTCCACCAGAGATATCTCATCCCTGCAGATAATACGACAATGTATTTTAGCACAAACACATCGCACGATAGCAATACATTTAAGGCTGTATGATAAATCCCAACCACGTTAAATATCTATGATTATGGAGTGAGTCATTTTTATAGCAGCGACACTTACTGCAAACATTTTAGGTCATGCATAGTTAAACTACAGGCTTAATCGAAGTCGCGGTGTTGGTTCTGCCACAGACAGTTATTCCGGCTACCATTGGCGGTGTGACGGATGGTAATTTCGATCCTATGACTCCTTTACCAAAATCAACTGCGTATGCACGAGGAGCCTGTAAACTCATCACCAGGAGCAACATCTCTTTCCACGAAGACATCTTCAATCCTGGTTCCCGTTCCTTCCGACATGATAACAGCTGGATCATCTGGGCCCGCTAGTGTATCATCTACGGAACGTTCAGTGGCATATAAGTAACGATTTTGCTGCAAAAACTTTGCCTTCAAGCTTATTGCACAATGACATGAAATTTTTAAGTACCTAAATAGTTGGTTTATTGTTTAACGAAGGACTGAGATTTGTATAAGGATGCACACTTTACATGGATGAACATGAATATTTTTTCTGTGTTTTTCTATAAATCAATTTTGATACATTTTAAACATAAAAAGGAAATTTTTTTACTAGCCCTATATTGTTACCAGTCTGTTGTTTTTGTTAAAAAAAATCATTACAAAAAAAAGGGGGGAGGGTTCACATGGTCTTTGGATGTGAGATGTGCTGGGTGGTTTGAGTGTCCCTGATGGTGAGGGGTGTGGTTGTATTATTTCCGAGGACGATGTTTGGAGGCAGTGATATAACTCTCTTTAATGGCTAGATACTTTTATAGAAAAAAAATGGGTTTGAAAGAGTGTTGGGATGGGTGTCAGGGGGAGTCGGGGTAATGTGGTATGCGATTGTATAGTGTTTAATGTGGTGGTGAGGGATGTTTGTAAAGTAGGGTGATGGAACTGAGTTTTGGAATGGAAGAGTGGTAGGGGCATACCTCTTATATTCAATATGGTTGTCCTGACATCGGGTTACATAATGTATATGACATCATGTTCGTATGTGCCTTGAAAAGACTAGTCTGGTTACATATATTACACTCAATGCATATGGCCTAAAAATTTTTAATTATAAAAATACATTTAATTTTAAAGAATTATTTTTAAATAATTTTATTGGCTCCTAATATTCTTAATTGTGGCTGAATTTCTGGATACCTCAGCCACATTGAGGAGCAATCACTTCTATCACAAATTTTTGGACATTTATGAGGGTTGCTAGGGGAAAAAAAAAAGATTTTGAGGGGGAAATGTGATTTTTGGGTAAAATAATTTATTTCTTATGTGATTTTGTGGGGTGGAGAAGAAGTGATTTTGTCGGAGGAGATGGCGGAGTCCAAGACGGCGGATGGCACCTCGGCGCCTCAGCCCCCAGCCCTTGTGCTCGAACTTACATTTTCTATCTATTCTCATAAAACCTTGCCCAAACAGCAAACGACCATACCATACCGGGCTTGCTGGGGAAACTCAGTGGGCTCCTAAATGCAAGCTTAGGAGGGCAACCTCCTTAACTACAGATTGGGATGGTGCAGGGAGTTAAGAAGGGGCCAATCTCGCTCGTTCCTAATCTTCCTGTAGGCTAGGTGACCAACCCCATTGGGTGATAAAGGGCCCCCCACGGGGCCTGGACTACCCCCGCTCTGAGCTTCGGCAGTGATGAACAATGGCGGACGACCATACCATTACTACCTTATATTAGGCTGCAAGGATACCTTTTTTATCACATCATACATCCGAATATTTATAATTAGGTAAATTTTAAAGATAAATGTAATTTCTGGAACGAGCATGTAATACTTTGCCATTGCAAGATTTTATTAAAAAAACACTACTGTTTGAATAGCTTGTACGTAGCTATGATAAATTAAAATTAATTAAAAAACCTTGCTTAAAGTATATTATCATTATAAAAAAATTTTATATGAGTATTTCTAATTTCATTACTTACGTACACCAAAATATAGTCATTAATTTTGTGACAAACAAATAAAATGCATCACAATTATTCTGAAACATAAATAGTTGAAGGAAATTGAAATTAAAATAATTTTCGCTGGAATAGACTTGTGGGCGTGAAGCCCCTGAAGACAACAGTTTGGTGTAACACGCCGCGATGTTGGTGAAGCTAATAACCCGGTTACACTCGAAAGCACATTTGCCAACTGAAATTCTGTGTTTGCGGCCAGGGTCAGATGACGTACCGCACACCAGATGACATTCCACTTTCTGAATACAGAGTATACCATTAATTTCCACCCCGTGGAAAATGAGTAGCTTTTTCCAGTTGGCAAACACTTCGCCACTCTATGGGCCTATCTACTCTGCTAGCGAAAGGATTTGGAAAGTTCTTGCAATATTGTAACAAAAAATCTTACTTTTTTTACACTTTTTGTACCTATCGAATTTAATAAACATTTTCTTATTCGGATTTTTTATATTTTTTTTTATATCTAGTTAAATGCATTTTCTCAGCAAACAAATTCCTGTTACAATTGATGAGAACAAAGCATTCCTACAAAAGAAATTTAAAATACTGTCGCAATATGTAGTTCGCTCTTACCTGTTCCAGCATACAGTAATAAGATTGTGGCACAATTTTATTTTCACGCTTGGATAAGCGCAATGCTACATGCCTTGTGCATTGATTTGATGAAGTGTGTAATGATCTTTGCCACGTCAAATACAGTTTTCTTTATTCTGAGCCTTAGTTACGTATAAACAAAGGAAAATAATAATTCCACGGCCAATTCTAACACCACTTCATATAATAATATATCAATATGTAACAAAACTGAAATAACCATACTTCTAACGTTAAGTGTAAATATATTCGTACCAGTCTGGATTAAACATTGTTTTTCAACATCGTCTATCTTCTAACAATTTGCGTGGTAGAGCATCTGACGGAAAGCAAACAGCTGATTTAACTTCTTGGTACAGCCGTGCTGTCTGTATAAAGTTTGATGACGTTATTCAGAAAACTACTTTACAAAACATTAAGAAACTTAAGTATCAATGTTCGAAGATGGTGGCCAGGAAATAATTTTTAAAAGGTATTCCATGTTTTCTGTCCCTGTAAATAAACAAATAAATTCTTACCCGCCTAATAGGCGAGTCATATTAAAATTTATACCAATGTTGTAACAGGTTTTTTGCTTTATACACATTAAAGTAGAAATTCGCATATTATGAAAATATTTAGGTTCTACAGTTGTAAGTTTTCAGTTCACTGGCACATAAATAAAGTGACAAGGCCCCCAATAATGTAAACTTTACGTGTGGTGGAAGGATAAAATTTAGCAGAAAAGTCAAGGCTTTCATGAGTGCTCATTTGACCATGAACAGTTTATACCAAGAATTGTAAACATATTGGTAATAATAAATCACACCACTCTCCGCTTATCCGCGTATTTCGTGATCATGTCATTTTTCACCCTCCAGTGTACTAAGCTGTACAGGAAATGTTATATAAAAAACACATAGTAAAGGGAAATGAGGAATCTTAATGGATCTATCACTTGTGCGCCGTAATTTCTATTTCACAAAGTGGACAGGAATGTTGTCATTTCAATTAGTATTATAGATATCTGCATTTTAAGTCACGATAGTATCCCGACATTGTGGATATATAAAAAGATATGCCCAACTTCCTGTCTATTCATAATTTTTACCAGTGTATGATGCGAAAAATTTATGAATCGAAGATGCCTAGAATTAATTCTCCATTAGCTACGCACCCCAGCCCTTTAATTGCTCTACATACAAATGTGTATCTCGTTGTAGTAGCTGACCGATGAACATAATATCAGCAGGCAAAACCAGGAATGAAGCACGACGATTTGACTGTGTTGTTTATGGAAAGGTTGCAGCTGTTCCACTTTTCACCTAAACCGTTTACTACTGGTGGTTTCCAGCAACTGAACGAACGTTCTGTGGCATTGCCCTTTGTATGACGAATTTTTTTAACCCCTTGTGTGCAATTTCGGCGTTAATAAAAGGCCAATAACATACGATTATGTAAAAACACTACTTATGAACCCGTAGCCATAAAATAAAATATCCCTACACTCCAGAATGTGTAAAGTCACATTACGCTGAATAATACTAACATACTCATTATTATGCGGGTAAAGTGATCCTTTACGATTTCTTCGATGCAGGACTGTGTGATTAGCAACAATTCCGCTTATTTACGTCGCCGATTTGGTCCTCTTGTCATCGACGAGTCTAAATGAAGTGGTTGGAGCTTCATAGTGTATATACTATCCTAAGAGTGGGGTGGATAGTGCTAGTTTGGTTTAAAAACAAATTTCTGAAAAATGCTAAATATTTTTGTAAGAGTGGTATATATTTTGATTTCCAAATATGGTATTCATTAAAATTGTTTTCATTGCATTTCACGTAAAAATGGAAACGTGTTTGTTTCCCTGTGTATGATAAATTGCTTCGCGCCAAGTCTCTGAGTACGGGAATTTTCAGTCAAAATGATATATTTTGGAGGATTCTATGGACTTTCTTCATGTTGTTGAATGGAACGTAAGAAGACGAGTAGAGGGTAGAGATTGCTCAAAAGGTTTCCTCTCCTCCCCGCTGCAGTGAATGTAGCGAAGAAGTAAAATGGAAAGAAGAGTATAATATTTTCTTTGTTGAAATCGAAATGGAAGGTTAAATTTCGTCCCCCGCACCAGTCCACGCTTCGAATACAATATGGAAGGCAGAGAGGGCGCAAAAGCAGGGGCAAAAAGAACGTGGAGAAAAATCTTTGGAGCTATTTTCTTAACGTTTTAATATCCGTTTCTATGGATAAAGCTACCGGGATTGGCTTTTAAAACTGGCTTCTTCATGACTTTCTAAGTGCGCAGAGGACAGAATGAAAGGAGAAGGATGAGCGAAGGAAATGGAAGATTCTGTATTCTTGTATGACATCTCAAAGCTAACAGGCAAGAATTGCAAACGCAGATAAAAGGATTCCAAAATGAGGAACGGGCTATTTATTCCACCATTTCAAGGAATCCGGCGGAGTAAAAAATTAGAATCTTCCATGCCAGAAATTCGTTTCTGTTCTGCACGACGTGGTAACGAAAAGATGTGTTAAGAAAATTTAATTTTTCCATAATAATTTGTTTACGCGCATTAGTCACGACAAAGAATATATAAATTTTCACATTCCATTTCTTTTACAGTCCCAGTAAGAGGTGTCAAATAAAAGTCAGAAGAATTTGCCATCGTATTTAAAAATAATTTTTTTAGGTGCCTTCCTACGCCGAACTACTTTTCACGTTTCAGAAAATAAGCAAAGGAGTAGTAACAGCATTTACAAGAATGCGCATCAATTACTACAACGGTTCTAAGAACAAACAACGGAAATAACGTGTGGTCGATTTGTAGTTCTGTGTGTAACAATGGACTTTTATTAGTTAAAAGATCAAGCAGCCTTAAATATAGAAAATTGCTTTTTCGACCATGTCTGTATAACTTCAAAATAATGTTTGTAATCTGCGGTATGTCTTGAAGATGAAGTAAATTCTCTATTCGCGTAAATTTTGTTACAGGTTAGATCGGTATTTAAAAAAAAAAGCAATTGATGCCTCTGGTTGGCTTGGCGTGAAGCAGTGGCGCTTCAGTAATGAAACCTGAAACATGGTCGTTAAACCTTGAGAGTTGCGAAACGAGTTCAAACCCTCGTTGCAGAAATTATAGAGGTAAATTTTAGAGAGTACCTTGAGAAAACCAGCAAACTGTCAACGACGCCCGCCACGTTTGTATGTAATCCGTAGTCACAGAGATGTATCGTTCTGGAGTCCACTTCAGATCGCAGTGGCAAGAAGAAGGCTTCGAAGTCGTCAGACCAATTTGGTTAACCGTATGCTAGGCTTGATTTCCAAACGATAGCAAAGCTACCGTCGCCTCCGTGGTGTTGTGGGTAATGTTGCGGCCGTTAACACATCGTTTTTGGGTTATTTTGACAGGAGAATCAGTTATACCACAGTTCAGCGCTCCATGTAAAAAAGAACTAGTGTATATGTCCTACTTTCGAAAGCACTCAAGAACGATTTTAGTTACACCAGANAGGATTTAATTACACCAGAAGTAGTATAAGGAACTTATAACTTACATTATGGCAGTGAAATTGTGTTAATATGTGCTTGCAAACANACGATTTTAGTTACACCAGAAGTAGTATAAGGAACTTATAACTTACATTATGGCAGTGAAATTGTGTTAATATGTGCTTGCAAACATCCAACATATTCGTTTATAACCAAGCGCCAGAGTGTGTTCTTGTATTTATTCAACTCTGTTATAAACTGGGTGTAATTTAAATTTTAATCGTGGGCCCTATTAAAATAAGAAGATAGTTCACTCTGTTTCGGCCCTAGATGTTCGATCATAAATATCGAACTACTAGTGATAATATAGTGAGATGTGCTACGGATGTACCTTAGTGTATAAGAAGCACAGTGACGTCATTGAAGGTGGCCGGGTGACGTCACAGGAGGTGGCGCTCCAGTATCTCTAGTCCTTACGTGTGTGTGCTCGCTCATCTGGACGACTAGGCCAGAAGTTTGTTTTCAGTCTGAATTCTCGTTCCTGCTGTTGTGACGCACGCACCTGATGGTGGTTAGTGTTGGTTCGGGTACAATATGAGCCGGTACTCAGTGGAGCAGCGTGTGTTTATCGTCCGCACCTACTGGAAAACGGAGTTTATAAAGGAGCGCCAGTGAAAACTGATTGCAGTGTTTGAGGGCCGGAAACCTCCTGGAAATTCGTCCATTCAATATGTGGTGGAGAAACTAGAAACAATTAAAAAGAGGACGTCCAGAACTGCCAGACGAAAAACAGATTACTGGCCTCACAAAAGAGGTCGTTGCGTAGACTGGAACAGGTGAAAGTTTCCACAAGCACGTGTCAACGTAATGTAAAACAGTTGCAACCTTTGCGACCAAGTTTGTTGTTGGCTCCACCAGTTTGTCAGTGAAGATTCATGAATCCTTTACTACACGTGGTTCTTCGACGAAGCGAGGTTGCATATAAGTGGGGTTGTTGATTCCCAGAATACTCGGATTTGGGATAAGGAGAATCCTCACACTTTTTATGAAACACCTTTTCATGACGAAAAAATTGGAAGTGCGGTACGTTTTATGAAGGCACCGGATTGTTGGTCCAATATTTTTGAACACAGCAATGAAGCCGACGTCTAGATGGGTATCTTTCAGGATTTTGTACATCAGTTACATGACGCGGAAA
Source organism: Clitarchus hookeri (assembly GCA_002778355.1). Lineage (NCBI taxonomy): Eukaryota > Metazoa > Arthropoda > Insecta > Phasmatodea > Phasmatidae > Clitarchus > Clitarchus hookeri. Next base: position 119,306 of record NQII01001476.1, on the reverse strand, counting down.
TCAGCATTCACTATTTTCAGCAGTATGGCGCCACTTGCCACATTTTTAGCGCCAACGTGAGAGAAATTATGCCCTTCTTTAAGGATCATGTCACTTTAAAAGGACTTGGACCATTCAGTTCACCTGATCTTACCCCTCTGGATTTCTTCCTATGAGGCACGATGAAAGGGCAATTCTATCGCAACAAGACACGGACTATCATGGAACTGCAAGAAACCATACGGTGGGGAATAGACGCTGTGAATCCCAATGTGTTGGTGGCTACCTGCGTAACATGGAGAAGCTTTTGAAAGCATGCATTGATGCTATGACTTCAAATGTATTGGTGGCTACCTGCCATAACATGGAGAGGCTTTTGAAACCATGCATTAATGCTATGACTCCCAATGTGTTGGTGGCTGCATGCCGTAACATGGAGAGGCTTTTGAAACCGTGCGTTGATGCTATTGGTGACGAATTTCATCAATTTCTGTAATATCACCACACTTTTCATACACAAAGCTATTTCCATAGCACATTGTATTACACTACAACCAATAGTATGATATTTATGAGTAAATATTGAGGGTTGACGGCAAGTGAAACATCATGAATAGCCCTTTTCACTGTCAGAAAAATTAGTTGTAGAAATATTTTATCAAACACAAAAAAACTCGGAAATCAAAACGGTCATCGAAAGGAAAAGTGTACTTGATCAAATATGTAGGACGGTTTAAATTTATTTTGACTGCATTCTAGAGTACAGAAGTTAGACCAGACATTTTTTTTTCTATTCTTTAAATTCAAATAATACGTGGACACTAGTTTTATAGTTAATAGTATATATAAATGCGTACCCTAAAATATACCAACTTTAGAAAAAATAAAGAATTTAGTTAATTTTACATATGTTACTAAGAATGATTTAACGTGATTTATCCACCGTAGAAATTACCCTATTACCAAGTTATACTTCAGAAAATAAGCTATTGCGATGCCATCTGTATTGGACTATGGAAAAACTGTGTGTTCATCATCACAGTAGTACATACCTATATTGAGTACAATATATAAAGATCCTGGTAAAATTTTGGGGCTAGTCTGTGTGTTTAATTATTTTTGTCACCTGTCTGGCACATAGGCAAATTTCAATTCAGTCATTACCTCTTGTGAATAATAATCTCATCACATTAAAACGGTAACCAGAAAAACTTATTGAACCATTCCAAAATAAAACCCACTTTATAAAGATCCTCCTGAATGACTATCCCATAAGTGATACTGTAGTTACGTATTTTAATAAGACTTAAATTTATAAAATTTCTCACATCAAACTCATCAATTTCCGAAAATACGTGACGATTACAAGGACCTAACAGTTATGTGATTTCACTCACATCGGAGGGAGCACTAAGCCTAATAATTAACAAATCATGGGCCGCGGTGGCGCAGCGGCTAGAACACTCGCACCTCACCAAGGCAAACCGGATTCGATTCCCAGCGGGGTCATTTCCGGATTTTTGCAGGTGTGAATCATGCTGAATAATGCCAATAGTCTGCGGGTTTTCTCATGGATATCCCGTTTCCCCATCCTTGTATTCCGGCGCTGCTCCATACATCGTTTCACCCTCATCGGCTCTCAAGCTCCCGTTGTTGAGAGACCGCCAAACCTCTCCTTCCCAAGTGACACATCACATGGCCGCGTGTACTTTGCAGGGCTGATGTCTGTTCCTCGCTGACTGTGACGTCGTGGAACGGTCGTGTTGATAATGTGAGCATATATGACGTTTGGAGAACTGTCGCCGAGGAGATAAAATAGAAGGTGATCAGCTTTTCTCTGAGTGGATAAGGCGTGCGCTGACAGTGCGTATCGTATTGTGGCCTCCTCTCCGTCACATACAACAGAGAAACGAAATGCTGAGGGCGTTTGTTAGAACGTTGGCACCAGTCACTGTTCAATGTGCATATTTCTAAAAAATAAATTATTTATATTAAAATGGTGAATATAATGACCTAAATCAAGACACATTTAATTACACAAAGTATTTTTAATCTGTATTATAAGGATAATTTTAATTATTTTTTCGGTAATTAACTGTCTATGAATTCTGAGAAAGAGTTTCTGCTGAAATATTTTTAAAATTAATTTCGGGATATATTTTTAGTTGCCCATTATATTTTTTTTTTTCTATTTCTTTCTACTTTTTTTTCTAAGCCATTATAATACGAATGTTGACACGTGTTCACGGCCAATGTTATAATCTAATTTATTTTTGTATGCTTGCAGAACCTCGTGGATTCCGGACACGAAACTCCCGTTTCTATCTCGAACTCCATTCGCATGAGCCAGCAGTACGGCCGGACGTCACTTAGCGCCTATAAATGAACTTGCCCGGTCTAACATAAGGGCATCTGGCACAGTACAACGCTGCCAATCAGACGTAGGGTTCTCTCTTCCAGAGAATCACGCATGTCGTAAGCGAATGGGTGAGTTCAACACCACAGAGGTCATCATAGTTTTAATTCTCATACGATTTCCGCGACTTTGCTGTGGCAGCAAGCTTGCGTTCAGTAAAAACAAGCCTTTCGTTCAAATAGTTGTAAACAAACATTTCAACATTTTTGCCTCCAAGGGTTTTTAACAGAAATATGTAAGCTGTTTTTATATATTATACCCATTGGTGACAAACTCAAGCTGGTGTGAGTGTTATAAAAGGTAATAAAGAGAGTATAACAGTGTGTCAAGTGAGGAAAAAAGAGTGGTAAAATAGGTATTGTTAAAATATTATTAATAAAATTATATTTCAAACGTACAATAAAAAAGCATTCTATGTAAATAAATGCAAATATTGAAACCTTTGATGTCATGGAACTATGGAAGCATGAAGTAGAGATAGAAATTCGGCATCTCCTCTCGGCTGCCTAATCTTCAAGACCTGTTAGCATAATTTTTTAATGTACATCTCTGTGACTTGTAAGATTGCATTTGTCCAACTTTAGGTAGGAGAAAAGCTCTTCACAAATCTAATTCTAAAAATTTGTCATAGACTGATTGATTTCTTTCCCGTGGTCTGTCAGTTCAACACGCTTGCTGTTTGTCGTCTTCCGTACGAAAACATTTTCCATTCTATAATTTGCTTAGTTGGCTCTTCATCAGCGATTCCCAAACTTCGTATTCCGTGGAGCCGTAAGCTTCCATGAAAACATCATAAGTGTTCCGTTAAATCGTTTATATATACATATATATAATTTAACAACAAATGATCATTTAAAATCTTATTTTCAATTATGCAATGTTACCCCACTGAAAAAAATAATTTTAGCTCCATGCCAAAGTAAAAGTTTCTGGTAAGGTTAAATGCTTATATAAGTCTAAGTGCAATAACAAGTACCAAAATTAAAGTTTAGTGTTTGGTAAAACTGCTGATTTAAAACCTGCTTTATTATGAAACCACTGCAAAGGTGCAAGAATGAAGAAGGTTGTAAGTTCAAAATGAGTGGTAAAAAAAAAAGGAACAATGAACAGGGTCCGAATTAGATACAGAAGCTTATTAAATGTGTAGTGAAAACCATTGCTCGAAATTTTAATCGGTTTCCCATGTCATTTTCCAATTAGTTTGGAGCCCATATCATTAAAAAATTAATTTAATCGTTTTTGCACTTTTGCTGCTGAAATCTGCAGAAGCATTGAAACCATTTACGCAGATTTGAAAAAAAAAATTTCAGCGAACAATGCGTTCGTGGAAGAAACGAGGGCGCTGCATTATCGGAACACTGATAGATAAATATTGTTGTAGAAACCATAATTATGTAGCCTCTACCATTCAAGACAGTTAAAATAGTGACAACAAGCTGTTTGGTTGTGGCTGCCCTACGAATATTGTTAAAGGTATGGTAACGCCAACACAACGTATTGTAAAATGTCAGTGCGTCACAAATCAATGACGTCATTACTTTCTACAGAATATAATGTTGCGATTACGAACGAGTAGGGTTCTGATTACAATCCAGTATGGTGTTCCCTATAATGCTGCTCTGATGCCGCGACAGAGCTGGCTGTGCAACCAGCAGTAACATATATTAGTGCTAACAATCTGTTCTGGTGCGTTAGCTGAGTGGCATGGTAGCCCTAACAATCTTGTGTGGTCTATTGTTATTCCCTCGTTGGCTCATAGGATGCGCTGGCATCTGTACTTATTTTCAGAACTTGAAAAATTCCTTGTGGAAGCAGGCAGCCCCGAACTGCCAGACTTTGCGTTGAAGTACGGACGCCTTAGACCACTCAGTTACAAAATTCAGGTTTTTAAATGTATTTGTTGTACACTGTTAAGTTTTATTTTTTAATCATGTCGTGTAACGTGTCTGCAGACCAATCTCGACGCAACGAATTCACATATGTGTTAGCTTAATTTATTTAATAAAATTATATTTCCTTTATATTATTTAGGATATTTATATTATACAACATTGGGTGTCATATTATATATGAATGTTTTTGTGTGTAACGTTTGTGTAAACAGTTTTTTATTTTACATTAGATAATTTGTAGTACCAATACAAAATATGGCGTTAGATATTTCATTTTTATGTCCTGTTTGTGTACGTTATATGCGTATTTTAAAAACAAATAGGACATTCCAGTGCCCTTATGGCTATTATTACATTTAACGCCTGACATCGCGGTGTCTGTCAACACTTTAAAGGGTTCACAGTACCCTCACAGATTGTAAACAGTCTCCACTAAATAGATATTACTTCACAAAAGCAACATTTTCCTATTTATCTTCTCTATTGTCAATCCTACTAGTTTCATATTCTTTAAAATAATTAAAGTTTACCTTCAACAATCCGCGACACTCTTGTCATTACCTTATTTGTTTGTTAACTCTGCAATACCGTTTCTGTAATCTTAACAGAATCAGAGGGTACCTCCAGCAGTCCACTGTACTGTTATAGCTATAATTACATTTTCTGTAAATTTTTTGAAGAAAAAAACTACGTTATTTCTACATAATATTCTCTTGCATTTCCCAAACTGCGCTGTTGGGTTTACAATATCTTGTTCTGTTATCGTAATAATACTGTAAGAATGTGTTCACACTTATATGTCTACTTCCACTACAGAAAACACTGTTCCTGCTACAGAAAATATGGTTCCCAGAACAGAATAACTTTTAACAATATTAAGATTGTTCTAGCAATTTGTATTTTGAAGTATTACAGAACATCATGTTGCTGGTGCTAAAGTTTTGTTGTAGCTACCATAAAATGTCATTACACAAATGTGATATTAAACTCTTTCTGCTGATTTATTTCAGTGAAACAGAGTGATAGTCCAACAGGAGTCAAACCCTATTTAACTAGAAAAATTGAACCGCACGAATCATATAATAATATTTTTCGCTGAAATATATTTACCCTTCTTAATAGACAGCAAACGTCATACCACGTGTGGCAACGCTAGTTCCGTTTGCTTGTGATTTTGTATTTATAAGTTTACATTACTTTACAGTGACTATCGAATAATCGTTTTGAACTAAATTGGAAATCTGTTCCGATATTAAAGTTCATACAATCTGTAAATTGCATTGTATTTCAATGAATGATTTTATTTTCTTTATATCTGGCAAGAAAGCAATTATTTTGAAACACACAAGAATTAAAAATTTTTGAAACTCTATTTAACTGTAAATTGAAGTATTTTCCAAGACGCATACAATTTCCGTGTCTGGCCACTTAATAGTATTAGCAGGATTTAATTTATTTATTTATCGTATGGCAACTTAGACACTTATAAAAGGAACAATACATAGACATTAAAAATATTACAAACTTTGAGAGTTACAAACAAATGGAACAATACATAGACATTAAAAATATTACAAACTTTAAGAGTTACAAACAAACATCAAGTCTATTGATATAATCTATCGATTCTTGAGTTGCCGACAGGAAGTCGTCAGGACTACCGTTATAGGACCTTATAGGACATTCTTCAATAATGTGTCTGATGGTTTGATCTTCTCCGCAGTCACATTGAGGGGAGGGTTGCCTGCCCCACTTGTGCAGAAAGTATGCGCATCTGCCATGTTGGGTTCTAATTCTGTTGAGTGTGGACCAGGTTTTGCGCAGTAAATCAAAACCTGGTGGTTCCTGAGTAATGCATGGCATATTATTATTTTGGTGTGCAGTCCATGATTGCATCCATACATCTCTTATATTGAAGTCTTCATGGACAGCAATCCTTGCCGATTTTGTGGGTGGTTTTCTGGAGCGAAGTCGATTATTATTGGCGTCCTCAATATCTTGGTGGATCGGTAGGTCTCTGTTGTCCATTATCTTTTTATACTCGCGTATAAGAGCATTTGTTCGTCGCAGATGAGGTGGTGGAATGTGACTTAGTATTGGGAGCCATTGTGAAGGAGTTGATTTAATTACGCCGGCAATCATTCTCATCGTGTTGTTTAACTGAATGTCCACTTTATGTACGTGCGGGCTGTTTAGCCAGATGGGGGCACAGTACTCAGCAGTCGAGAAAACAAGACCCAGGGCAGAAGATCGAAGAGTGGCGGCCGATGCACCCCAAGTTGTGCCACACAGTTTTTGGATGATGTTGTTTCTTGTTTTCAGTTTCTCAGCAGTTTTTGTTAGATGCTCTTTAAACGATAATGTTCTATCAAGGGTTATGCCAAGGTACTTTGGTGTTTTGTTGTTGGTAAGGATGGTTTCTTCAAACCGTATATTGAGTTCCCTTCTAGCGAGTTTGTTATTCAGATGGAAGCAAGTGACCTCTGTTTTGGAGGCATTAGGTTGGAGTCTCCATTTGCGGAAATATTTTCCCACTTTTTCCAGGTCTTTCGTTAGGATCTCCTAAGAAAGTTCGATTGATTTACAATTTGTGGTAAGGGCCCAATCGTCGGCATAACCGAACTTCTCTGATGATGTTTCCGGCATATCTGCGATATACAGACTGAAGAGAAGTGGAGCAAGCACTGTTCCCTGCGGTAAGCCGTTCTTAAGTTTCTTGGGAGAACTGATGTCGGTACCCATAGTCACTTGAAAGATTCGATTGTTGAGCATGTTGTCTATCAGGCGTGCTGTTGGTTTGCAGGGGATTGCACGAAGAAATTTGTATATCATGCCTTCTCTCCATACTGTATCGTAAGCCGCTGAGAGGTCGATGAATGCAGCTGAAGTTTTTAGTTTTCTTTGAAATCCTGCTTCGATGTGGGTGGTTAACGATAAAACTTGGTCCGCACAGCTTCGTCCTGGCCGAAAACCTGCCTGTTCTATTGGGATCACCTCAAGTATTCTTGGGCTGATTCGGTTATAAATGAGTCTCTCTAGTAGCTTGTAGCTCACAGAAAGTAAGGCGATTGGTCTGTAGCTTTTTGGGCTCTCTGCAGGCTTACCTGGTTTTAGTATGGCTATTACCATAGAACGTTTAAACTCTTGGGGAATATTGCCAGTTTGCATTATATCTGTGAAGAATCGAGCCATCCAGATTTTAGTGTACTTGCCACAGTTTATTAGAAATTCGGGGTGTACGTTGTCATACCCTGGAGCCTTTACTGAAGCGACGTCCTTTAGAGCCTCCGAAATGTCTTCACTAGAAAATGGGCGAGAGTTTTAGGTTTGTGTTGCTTCATTTTTTAAGATCTCGCTTGACCTTGATTGTATGGCCTTTGTCCCTTGGTGCCCTAGATGTATCTACTATATGTGAGGCTACAGCTGCGTTGACTGAGATACTCTCAGTCAGCGCAGGTTGATGTCTAGCACATTCCAATTGCTCTTTTACTGAGGACTATATTTAACTGACTGTGTATGACTGGAATTCACACCTGGTATGTTGTAATTGCCTGTCACATTTTCTGCCCTAGGGTCCATGCAAGCTTTCTTATTAAATCAGTTACATCGCACCTTCCAGAATAAACAGCATTTCCCGTTACCATATTTTGAACAACGTGCTGCAACCTTGGCCACGTGTCTGAAACAATGAAATTAATTCAAATGTCAAAAAACATTAAAGATGACAGATTTTATTGTTTAAAGGTGTACAAGATAATTCAGTATGTGACTTCACAACAAAATTCAATATGAACTATTTTTAAATGAGCAACAATTACGAATATTTAAACTTACGTTGATTCAGTGTGGTAGGCCAGCAGTAGGGATATGAATGCCTGGATTCATAGTAGTAATTTGTGGCTGTGAGTTAAAACTCCTTCAAATTTACTTATTTCAATTTTTATCATGAAAGAATTTAAGAAAATGCAACTTATCACGAAAAAGAACAGTCACGCTAACAATGAAAAAAAAATGGGATTCATTCTGATAAATAATTTGATAGGTTGAAATTTCATTAAACTTATTAAACTTTTATATAAATAAATTAATAAAACAAAAAAAATCATATGCGCATAGTTATTTAGAGCATAAATAATAGCTATGGTAAATAGTAACAGCTAAATTGCTCTGCAGTTTGCAACAATTATGTTTAGAACTAACACTCAACGTGGTCCTTATAACGACCTCTATTATGTAACCACAGTCTATGTCGTTTGGGACGGCGCAGCGAGCGGAAGTGAGCAGGTCCAATGTCGTAAACCTTGATTTTAGGTGTGATAATGGATATGTTTGAACTATGTATTTATATTTTCATATCGTCAATATATTAAGCTTTCAAATGTTACGAATATTTATCTTGCAATCTCTTTTAAATATATTTTTAAATAATAATATATAATATTCACACATGAAAAAGAAGATAAAATAGCCTCGCATTTGCTGAGATGCTCTGATATCTACTTCAGATTGCTTCCGCTAGAATTAAGAAAGCTAGATTTTCAATACGCTGTATCAACTGGTGCCAAAAATATCCCTGACTCATGGCACAAAAATTAAATGGCTGGTCCAGATTGGTTTACTAAATTCATGGAGAGAAATCCAAAACTGTCCGTCAGGACGCCAGAGGCTATATCTTTAAGCAGAGCAACTTCTTTCAACAAGACGAATGTAGAGATTTTTTTTTTTAGTATGAAGAGAGTCTTCAAAAACACAATCTTGCAGCCTCTCGCATTAGGAACATAGATGAAACCGGCGTAACAACCGTGCATAAACCGAAAAAAATCGTCCCTGCACGTGGTCAGAAACAAGTTGGTGCGATTACGTCAGCTGAAAGAGGAACACTAGTGACACTTGCTTTCGCTATAAACGCCGCAGGCAATAGTGTTCCACCAATGTTCGTGATCCCAAGAATCCAGTACACGGACATTTTTATCCGAAGTCGACCACCAGATTTCATTGGAGCTGGCAATTCTTCAGGCTGGATGAACAAAAAAGAATTTGTAAAATTGATTGACCATTTCATCGAACATGATAGGAAAGGTGAAAAAAAAAAAAANGGATGAACAAAAAAGAATTTGTAAAATTGATTGACCATTTCATCGAACATGATAGGAAAGGTGAAAAAAAAAAAAAAGAATTTACCCAATGAGTCAGACTCTGAAATCGAAGAGTGGTTTTGTTTGGTTTGTGGAGAAGNAAAAAAAAAAGAATTTACCCAATGAGTCAGACTCTGAAATCGAAGAGTGGTTTTGTTTGGTTTGTGGAGAAGAATACAGCAGATCTATTAATGAAGATTGGGTTGAATTTTTGATTTGCAAATTGTGGGCACATGTTAAATGCGTGAGGGGCGACACTGTTTCTTACGTTTGTGTAAACTGTGATTCTGATGAAGACTGATGTTTTATTCATATTTTTAGTATTATTAGAAGCTACAAATAAATGTTAAGTAGGACTGCAAAAAGTGTCATGTTGATTGTTATAAAACTATTAAGTATTAGAGACTATAAGATACTAAATAAGTTAAAAGTAACATGTTGATTGTTTTAAAGGTTTCGTAAAGCATTACTGAAATATTTTTCAAAAAGCGCCATGTTAATTTTGATACTTATTAAAGTTTAATATGATATAAGAAACAAACATATTATGATAGAAATGTGTTAATAAGAAGCATATTAATTGTAAAACATTAGAGATTTATTACAAAGCAAAAAGTGCTATGTTAGTTTTGATAATGTTGAAAGTTTATTATGATAAGTAATTTTAATGATGAAAAACAATAAAAAAATTTACTTAAGTAGATTATAAGTGATAAAATAAGTAATACCAAATGTCCAAAAGGTAATGTTGAGTTTTATATCAAACAAAACAAAAATATTTTCAATTATTGTTGTTTATTTCTTGGTGTTACTACCTTCCCCACGCATGTTACAACTTACTCCTAATACGGTGCAAATTGTAACAGCTGACTCAATTTTTTTTAATATCTCTTGTGCCAATTTGAAAAAACTTTTTTATTATTTTACAGTTTCATATAATAAATAAATATATAATCTATACATACGCTTTGCTATAATTAAGAAATACTTAAAACATTTCAAAATATCAGCATTTTCCGAAAAAAAGTTACAACTAGCCCCCAGCGCCTTTATTTTACTTTGTATATGATGCTCAGAAAAACTTTGTACTTAAAGTTATTTTTAATTAGAATTTTTTTGCTTTCCTTTGGTTATCCATGAGCCAGGAACTGTTTTGCGGATCAGTGTAGTCCAGCGTAAACGGAAATACGCTAAATTCTGGCTTCACCAATCTAACAGCATCTTAGCNTTTTGCGGATCAGTGTAGTCCAGCGTAAACGGAAATACGCTAAATTCTGGCTTCACCAATCTAACAGCATCTTAGCCTACCATAGCAAAAATGTTCACAATCATCTCGCAGATTTGTTTCTGGCTTTTAAGAGTCACGTAGAAACGGCTTCCACCATTTACACATCACATATCTCTTAGTAATTTTTTTCATTAACAATACACTATTTGATTCCCGTAAAACAGGTTTTTGTAAAGTTTCAATACACTACATTCAAAAACGACCCACAGATTTCGTTATGTGTGATACAAATTAAATAACTGATAATTCGATGATCTTGATAATATTATCTACATCACACTTTAGCATATTTACAACCAAACTTACATTTACTTATGGTAAAAAAAATTTGTGACATCAGGTGATACCTCTTACAATTAATCGTGTGTATGTATGTATATATGCGTGTGTNATGGTAAAAAAAATTTGTGACATCAGGTGATACCTCTTACAATTAATCGTGTGTATGTATGTATATATGCGTGTGTGTGTGAGCGCGCGTACGTCTTTCTAATTATGAGCTGTTGAATTAGACATATGCAATTACCTAGTACCGTTTAGCCTCCCTTTCGCCATGATGACAGCGGTGATGCTGAGAGACAAAGACTCCACAAAGCACTGGAAGCGGTCGGGAGCTACAGTATACTGATCATTGCCACTTCACAGACTCCACAAGGCACAGAGAATGGTCGGAGCAAGATCTATTGTGGCGATCACTTCCCTTTTAGCAGCATCCCATATGTATTAGATGAGACTGAGGTTCATGCAAGCCACCTCAAATTAGCAGTGTTAATCCAACCACTCGGGCACAATTCGTTAGCGGTGGGCTGGTGCATTATCTTGTTGTAAGCGCAGTCCTCCTGCGTGGTGAATTAGGAGCAGAAATGGGTGCACATAATCTGCCAGCATGTCCCTGCATCGTTTGTCGGTGAACGACGATGACACGTGTACCAGGTGATCGATTTCATCACATGTAAACAAGTCACCGTAGGAGAATACATTCACCCCCGACCTGAGCTGTACCTTGCTGACACGAGGGATGTGTCGCTTCGTGTGCTTGGCTACAGACTCTTGTCCTACCATCGTGGTGTACCAACGCATGCGCCGACTCATCCGTCCAGGTGACTGTTTCCCATGCATCAAGGGTCCAGTGACAGTGTTCCCGCCCCCACGTCAATTGTTGAGCCTTGTGATGTGCGGTGAGCAGAGGTACCCTAGTGGGCGGCGGCTTCTGAATCCCATAGCGAGAGATGGTTGTGCAGGGATTGGCTGCTCACAGGTCGTTGTGGTCCAGCACTGAATTGACAAGTGATCTGCTGCACTGTTGTCTGTCTATCCGCTGTCACTGACCTAGCTAGCAGATGGCGAACTCTGTGATCGATACGTTGTAAGCCACGGCAGTTGCCCTTGGCGGTGGTAGTTTGACCCAAATCGAAATACTCACGGAACACTCTTGACACGATAACCCATGAGAATCCCAGTGCTTGCAACTGTCCGGCCACGATCCGGCCGCGATCCAACTCCGACGATCCGCCACGATAAAATTTGCTGAGATCTTGTTTCTTCCCCATTATTTGCTCGACTGTTACTCAGACGGTCAGTATAAGGTCTGGCACCCCATTAATGCGTGGCTGGGCGCTATTACATTCGACGTAGCGACCACCACACCGTCATTTCACCAACACGTCAGGCGTCTGTTTCAACTGCTCATGAGTGTGAGTGTCACATACATACACACACAAACACACTTTTCAGAAATCTTTCCTCGGGGAATATATACTAGGATTTTATTTTAAAAGCTAATTATAATGAAAAACACTAGGCTACAGTTTCCACGAAATATTTTGTTGAAGCAAACTTCCAAGTATTAATGCAAAGAACAGAATATTCAGTGAATATCTGCACTTTCTATTTTGACATCATAATCCTACATGTATTTGTTGCCATGTTTGGAAATAACAAAAAATTGAGGTTTAGTAAGAGTGAATGAGTGAGTGAAGAAATTTGGGCGGCGAGGTCTTGAGAGCCGGTGACGGTGATATAGGCGAGTATGGAGCAGCGCTGGAATGAAAGGGTGGAGAAAACGGGATATACCCGGAAAAAACGCGGCGACCAGTGGCATCGTCCGTAACGATTCCCACATGAGAAAATCAGGGATTTCGTAAGTGACACCTTTAAAATCTGTGGGAGTTACTACGGTTTTAGTGAGTCCTTGGTAAAATATGGTTTAATTCTCAGCTTACCTAAGGTTATAAGTAGGCCACCGGTTTTATGTGAAAGGATTTACGAGGATGCTAGAATTGAATATCCCATGTGCACACTAGCGGCCTTTCCTTAATTACTGGAAGCTTGTCTTTGTGTGACAAAAGTTNGGCCACCGGTTTTATGTGAAAGGATTTACGAGGATGGTAGAATTGAATATCCCATGTGCACACTAGCGGCCTTTCCTTAATTACTGGAAGCTTGTCTTTGTGTGACAAAAGTTTGTTACACGAGTGAGCCAATCGGAATTAAGTTTCTTCGAAATTGACCGTCCACGATTAGCGGGCAGACAGATACGACATGTAACAATTCAAATTTTCCAATCACGAAAGAGTTTCTAAACTGAAGTGTTTACGAACCCAACTTGTCCTGAATACTTTTTGCGAAAATAAGATGACGCTAGTTAAATTTTGCGACACGACCTCCAAAGACTGCAATATGCAGTCGCGGGAATCTAAATTTTCACGAGATAAATCTACAGAACTAACAGTAGAATATTATTACACGCGATGTAAGGCAATGGATGTTACCATATATTTAACTTTCTAATTTTTAAATTTTTTCCGTAAAGGAACTGCGCTGGAAAGCCCTAAAAATCATATAATATTTTAAAAAAATTCTCACTAATTTTTGTATTTCAATATTTTAGATATTGGTAAAGGAAAATGTGATTGTTACAGACAATTGTGTTTTTCTTCCCTGAAGATGAAGTTGTATCCCCAGAACATTTATTAACTGATGTACGCTAATACACGTATACAGTAATTTTGCAGACAATATTTTACTAGAGCGCACGTAATGACACGTGTTTAGTGTCTAAGACACAGAGGAAAGAATATGCCAGATACGGCAATTGGAAACCTTAAGGGGTCTGCCTACCTGGAGATTTATTTTGCGTTAGAGGCAATGAAACGCGAGAGCGACAAGGTCTAAACTCATAGGGCTCTTGCCCAAGACAAGAATTTTTGCCATCCGCGGTTGTCGGTTCAATAGAGACGCATTATTACGTACGAGAGCTTGTCCACGAGCTGTCACGGCATATCTACCCTTCAGGATGCTGGACGAAGTACCGGATGCCCACTGTAGAGCCGCCAGCTGGGCCGCATGCTGTGTGCACGTTCAGACATGTGGTGATGTGACTGCTTGTCCACGAGCCAGCAGGGCGTATATCTACTGTTCAGGATGCTGGGCGAAGTACCGGATGCCCACTGTAGAGCCCCAAGCTGGGCCGCATTCTGTGTGTACGTTCAGACATGTGGTGATGTGACTGCTTGTCCACGAGCCAGCAGGGCGTATCTACTGTTCAGGATGCCGGGCGAAGTACCGGATGCCCACTGTAGAGCCACCAGCTGGGCCGCATTCTGTGTTCACGTTCAGACATGTGGTGATGTGACTGCTTGTCCACGAGCCAGCAAGGCGTATCTACTGTTCAGGATGCTGGGCGAAGTACCGGATGCTCACTGTAGAACCGCCAGATGGGCCGCATGCTGTTTGCACGTTCAGACATGTGGTGATGTGTCTGCTTGTCAACGAGCCAGCACAGCGTATCTACTGTTCAGGATGCTGGGCGAAGTATCGGATGCCCACTGTAGAGCTGCCAGCTGGGCCGCATGCTGTGTGCACGTTCAGACATGTGGTGATTTGACTGCTTTTCCACGAGCCAGCAGGGCGTATCTACTGTTCAGGATGCTGGGCGAAGTACCGGATGCTCACTGTTGAGCCACCAGCTGGGCCGCATTCTGTGTGCACGTTCAGACATGTGGTGATGTGACTGCTTGTCAACGAGCCAGCAGGGCGTATATCTACTGTTAAGGATGCTGGGCGAAGTACCGGATGCCCACTGTAGAGCCCCAAGCTGGGCCGCATTCTGTGTGTACGTTCAGACATGTGGTGATGTGACTGCTTGTCCACGAGCCAGCAGGGCGTATCTACTGTTCAGGATGCCGGGCGAAGTACCGGATGCCCACTGTAGAGCCGCCAGCTGGGCCGCATGCTGTGTGCACGTTCAGACATGTGGTGATTTGTCTGTTTGTCCACGAGCCAGCACGGCGTATCTACTGTTCAGGATGCCGGGCGAAGTACCGGATGCCCACTGTAGAGCCGCCAGCTGGGCCGCATGCTGTGTGCACGTTCAGACATGTGGTGATGTGTCTGCTTGCTTGTCCACGAGCCGGCTAACTCGCCGTCATTCAGGAAGTGGTCGGAGTACGCATACCGTGTGTTCTACACTCTTTATTGATAACACGAATGCAGAATTCTTAATAGACTCAAGCATACTTATTATGCTGGTTCAAGAAGGGGCATTTCTGTGAGACAGGGCTACAGAAGAGTACAAAGACAGGCGGTTGACTTTGGAATAATGGACGTATGTAGATTTCTGAGAGAATATTTCGAATTACTCCCGTATGCGGAAAGAAACGATATAGATAATTATGTGTTACATGCAAATATATTGTTCTAAGTTTATTTATGATCAAAAATGGTAAAATTTGTACACATAACGATACTGCCCAAAATATAATACACAAAAGAAGCTAATACAAATAAACGAACCTATTTATACAAAACTAGGTGATTGTTAATATTTTCTATATTCTACCTATGTAAAACATGCAGGAACACATTTTTTTGAATTTATTATATTAAATTATCACTTGATTTCACGCTGTATTAAGCAAATCTGTCCTGCCACGAAATAATTCCGCGTTAAGAAACGTAGTAGTTATCAAATATATTTCTAGTAGCATTTGCCCCCAAACCACCTCGCGCTGCATGTGAACGAAGGAGTTCTGAAAGTAATGAGTTCTTATCTCTGATTGTGTTGGCGGAAGTAGTATGAGTCCCTCTTATTTGTGGATGAAGTTCTGAAGAATACAGTATGTCTTCACAATGTCGAATGCGATGTATGTAGAAATATTTAAAGGCCTGTTTAAAATACTCCATTTATTTCTCACGATGCCAAATGAACATAAAAAAAACTCGCTTAACATGGAAACGTTCTCGGCCACCATAGGAATGAAGCAAATTACAGTGTAATGCAAATGCTTGCTCCCCTACAAAAACAAACGGAAGATCCTCTTCATTATATGGTAGTAGCTTTGGAGATTGCATGCTCATTGTTGTGTCCTGCAGCTGTGCCCACAAAGAAGTTTCTTTGAACATACTTGAGTCATAATCATTACCGTAAGCACCGACCCCGACATAAAAAAAATCATAATTGGAGTCAACTTCTGCCATTAAAACCAAGTAAATATAATCTTTGTTATTGTAAAACGTTACGCCACTGCCATGCGACTTAAAGATCCTAATATGCCTACCGTCCACGGAACCAATAGAATTCGGGAAGTTAGCCTTAATCTCAAACTCATGTGCTATATCCATTCATCTGCTGGTAGTTGGAGCTGCAAAGTATGTCTCACATAATAACAACCATATCTCCAAGCAAACTTCACGTACAATTCTAATAACTGTTCTTATTCCGAGTCTGGAACTGCAATGGAGGACTATGAACGTATTTTCTTTTGCCAGGTACCAGAAATAAAAAAAAACTAACGTATTTTAATTACTTCCCATTCCTTTATTTTCAGTGAAATTGGCGGTGAAAAAATGGGAAAACGTTTGGGACAACTGGATGAAGTGCCGCAAGAACTTAAATGAGCAGAAGAGAGGCGCAGCAGAACATAAAAAGCAAAGGTACATGTTTTATGATGAACTACACTTCGTAATGAAAATTTAAACCCATCGACGAACGTCGTCAACTATGCCTGATGATGATACTTGTGGTAAAACTGATTAAGTTAACAGACGGGGGGTCAAACATAAGAATGGAGATCAAGATAAACTGCCACAAAGAAAACGGCATACAAGTGAATAGGACAATAAAATGATGACTGTTATTGACGGTTCAGTTGAATAGGGACACAGCAGAATCATATCCCTTTTTAAGGGTATTGAAACAATAGTTGACAAATTTCATGTGGACGATGTTGTTGACTTTCAATTTGAAGTCACGAAATTGATTAGGGATTTTCGGAACAAGCAAAGCAACAGTGAAATGCCTACGCCAAACCCCACAACATTCCTCCAACTCGTATTCTCAGTATAATGCTTCACATGTATACCGAACTGTAGGAAGTCCATCGTCATATCCAATACGAAAAGACTCAAAAGTTCTAGTGCAACGACCAGCCATGAGACACCGTAGATGTATTAGCAACATCTCCATCTGGTTCATTCCCCTGTCGAACATTTACAAGATGAAATGTTTTTTAATCTTACGCCAACCCTGCATCCATTTTGAACGATGTTTCACAAACATTGGAGTTTGTATATGTGTTCTAAAACATGCACTGTCAAGGCTGGTTCTTCTCATTTGTGGTACTGCTTTCCTTGTCTTATTAGAAATGTCTTTTTGTGTTTCATTTTGACATTGGCCAAGTTACGTGCAATTTCGTATTCTTGTTGACTTTTGGGACAGTGCTCTTTTAATTTATATATTTATGTAAATTCAGTCATTCGTTAAACATGAAATAACAGATTAGTTATCGATACCACTTGTCATACAAATTCACAATATATGTTCCATTTCATTTAAGGTGATGCTTCTGTCACAGTTCTACCACATGATCTTTCTCTATGAAAATATGTAGATGTTTCTATATTCGCACAATATTATTCTAAACTGCTTTCCATATGCCTTGATACAATAAAATTACAACGTTGAGTATTGTGTAAAGTGGCGTGGAGAGATTTAGGCGGCTCTTAACATCGAGGTCTTGAGAGCAGATGAGGGTGAAGCGAGGTGAGTATGGAGCGGCGTTGGAATGCAAGGACAGGGGAAACGGGAGATCCCCGAGAAAACCCACCGACCAGTGGCTTTGTTTGGTACGATTCCCACGTGCGAAAATCCGGGAGCGACCCCGTGGGGAATCGAACCCAGCCCGCCTAGGTGAGAGGAGAGCGGTCCGACAGCTACCCCACCGCGGCCCCTACTTCGTGTAAAAGCGTCGTAATACAAACACTCTACAAATTAGTTCAATCGTCAGATAGGCGGGATCCGTAAGGTCAAGGAAACACTATTTCCCCGTCATTACCGCCTCATTCCCAAAANTTCAATCGTCAGATAGGCGGGATCCGTAAGGTCAAGGAAACACTATTTCCCCGTCATTACCGCCTCATTCCCAAAACTTCTATACAGAGTGATTCCAAAATGNGTTCAATCGTCAGATAGGCGGGATCCGTAAGGTCAAGGAAACACTATTTCCCCGTCATTACCGCCTCATTCCCAAAATTTCTATACAGAGTGATTCCAAAATGATGGGACAAACATTGAGGGGTGGTAGAGCTCACTAAAACAAACAATTATTCTATAGGAATATATGGGCGGATGTGACGCGTTGAGGCACAAACACAAAAACATAACACATTAACGGAAACATATAATGTTCATTAGCAGCATACTTAACGAGTGATTCCGTACAGAAAATGTAAAAACAGTTGCTGGAAATGCATCCACCAACAGTCACGCATGCTTGGCGACCTCTACATATGGCATGATTGGCTGACAATGGTGAAGTGCGTGAAAAACCTGGCGTATTTGAATCTGTTCGCCAAACACTCCACCGACGCTACCAAGCTTGCATTACTGTCGGTGGTAGCAATTTTGAGCAATTATTATAAACATTGCTGTAAAAAGTTATTAAGCGGCGACGTTGTAAATAAACAATGTGTTGCATTTCATGTGTTATTTTTGTGTTTGTGCCTCAATGCGTCTTTTCCGCTCATATATTCCTATACAATTTGTTTTTTTTTAGTGAGCTCTACCACCTCTCAATGTTTGTCCTATGACTTTATAATCATCCTGTATATTTGTGCACCCACGCGTGGCGTTATGACATTTAAACCCCGGCGGGCAATAAACCTCCGCAGATCGAGTAAACGACCCCGAGCTCATTTCGCAGTCAGGTCCCTTCTCCCAGCCTCTCCTCTATAGCTTCAATTCCCCCTCTCGGCAAGTCACTGCAGTGGTCGGTCGGCCGCCCTTATTTAATCTCGTGAGGGCTACCTGCGGGGGCATTAGCCGGTTCCTCCCGCGCGCTAATAGCCACCTTATAATCAGTTCGAGCCGTGCGTCCTTGACCTCTGCCCCCGTCGCCAGGGGCACCCTTCATCGCCTCCAATTAGCGGACAAGGACTGTCCGGTGGGCGGCGGGAGGGAGGGGTGGGCCGTGTCGCACGCTGATTCGCCGTCTGACTGCTTGCCTTCAATCCCTCCCTTCTCCAACCCCAAGCCCCTCGACGGTTCTCGAATGCATCCCCTCAGGACAGGTGATGAGGGTGTAATTACGGTGGGTTTGGCGGTTGGTCTACCCCCTCCCCCCATCACTTCTGCCACAACCTTCTCTTCTACGGAACTATAATTAGGTCAGCTGGGACATTAAAGCATACGATATCTCGCCCTTAATGTAGTTTCAAAGGGCTTGCTCCCCGTAGCCCCTCGTTTTCAAGTCGTGTGACCTCAAATATCTTCCCTACCCCCGTTATAACTTTAAAACGATTTTCCCCAAGAAATTAATTTTTAGATAATCGTTAAATTCAGAGGTTACCAGCTACTTCCTATTTATTTGTTACAAATTGGAAAAGGGTTTGTAGCGTGTACTAAGTGCTGCTTGGATAACGCATAATATTTATTGGAGAGGTTTGGTAGAAAACACGTGATTCAAAAACGATGGGGCCAAAGTGGTGTAGTGGTTAGACTACTATTCTGCAACCTAGAGGAACCAAATTTGTTTCCCGGGACGGGAGGGGGAGACGCTCCCGATTTTCTCATGTGGATTCGTGCCAGAGGATGTCGCTGGTCGGCGGGTTTCCTTGAGGCTCTACCATTTACCCCGGCCCTGGCATTCTGGTGCTGATCCATACTCACTTCGCTTCAACTTCATCGGCTCTCGAGACCTCGATGTCAAGAGCAGTCCAAATCTCTTCGCTCATACTGACGCATTTAGGCAAATTCATCACATGCTAGAGGAGACTGGCAGGATTACACAGAATGAAACTGGCTGCCGAATATTGGACGAAGTAAGATAGTACGGAGTTGTAGATGCGAAATTAAAACCAGGGAATAAACAATAGTACTCTGAGATAACGCCACACATCAGGGCATTGTTCCCACTCTTCTCATAATAAGTAACTCCTTGTGAAAAATTCTCCTCTTCGGGGCTTGCGACCGATCTAAGGACCTTACGAGTGAGAGGCTAAAGATCAACCTCTGGGATAAATGTGTATGCAAATAATTTGTAAATAAAAGCAAATATAACTAAGTCATTGACAAACACAATGTGCAGAAAGTTACTAAATAAAATTTCTACAAATTGGGCCTGTATCTTTATTAATTAAGCTCTCAGGCATTCACGGCCATAGTTTGAGCATTCTTTGCCTTTGGGTTTCATCCGCGTCGCAGTCAAATAGTACCCGAACGTTTCGGAACACATTCCAGTCACCATATTCAGGGCAGCAGAATATATTAACGTTGCATACAGTTTCTGCTGCCATAAAGAAGTAGATTGCAACGAATGGCGAAACGAACGGATTCTCTTCGACTGCAAACCGGCTGAAACCCAAAACCCAAGAATGATGCATAAAAACCCAAAGACTGGTTACATAATAAAATGTCGGGAAATAAATTCTTGATAAGACATGTTTACACCGTGATGAAATCAGACTATTTTGTAACGAATTAGCACGGAAATAGAAAACCGCTGGTATATATGACTTTCAGGAAATTGAGCGTTTCATTTTGTTTGGCCAAAGGCTATATGCGAGTTATCGATTTGAATTCAGTACTCTTTTTACTGGCCTATCATAACCTAATCTCTAATCGTAGAGATCAAAGGTATAGAAACGGGACTGAAATGTGTCTCAGGGCAAACCATACACTTTCAAGGGAAGGCAATGCACGTAACTAAGATTACGAGCATCACGACAGAGAGTTATTCTGCAGCTGTGGTCACACACGGGGTTATTACTATCTCCGTAAGTGTACCTACAGCTAAACCTGTATCTTAGAAGGGAAAAGACAGCAACCATAGCCACCATGAAGTTCCTCTCAACATAAGAGACCCTTAAAAATAAATAACTACTGGTTAAAGATGCAGATCCAGAAACTTGGTCAGTGGATTTCGTGAAACACTACAAGAGTGGGACGGGACTTCATTTTCCTTAATGGTTGCTGCAGTGGTTTTACTAGAGCGATAGGACTGGCGTTCAGCACGCCCAGCCAAGGAATTTACGGCGAGTGAGTGGGGAACGGCCGGCGTGGGGATAGGTACCTTCGCACGCAGCCTGACGCCACGCTAAAACATTAGTCTCAGTATACTCAGTTGCCCGTTTGCCGATGCACGCCGAATATTCTGGTAACAGTGCGTACACAGCTGGACCGTTACTGATATCAGCTGCCGCCAGCCGGGCCGTGCCGGTTGTCCAAGCGGAGATATCTATGGAGGCGAGACTCCAGCACTTGTGGTACTTACAGTAGGTACGTCGAGCAAGACTGCTGAGTCACCCCTACACATGCGAGGAGAACAAACCAAAGCTGGTTCAAATTACACCCATAAAAGACTCCATACTCTATCAACAAGTCGTTTAGAAGGTGGTTTCAACATCGATATAATCTTTACCCATCCCTACAGCGTTTCTAGGCATACATAAATAATTTCGAGATATATTTTTATTAAAACGTAAAATCATACCTTTTAAATTGATGACAAATAGGGTAAATTTAAGTGATACACCTTTGATTCAGAACGTAGCTAGTATTCACAAATGTAATTTACCCTACGTTTAATCACCAAATATTTTTTTAACATTAAACGAACTTCTATATGTTTAATACATATGTTAATTCAAAGTTCTTATGTAGAGGAAAGTAGACTCATTAGTCTAAATAAGGCTTTTTCACACATCTGTATCTCACAATTTATTGGCTGGAAACATGCGAGACTATATTGGAGACCTGTATTGAGCTTTTCTTCAGATTTCCCAGCAATAAAATGAAACGTTCATTGCTTGAAGTCCCATAGGTACACGCAGCAAGACGGAAATACTACACGCCATTTCAGCGCCTTGCGCGTAGAAGTGTTGGAGCACTAGGTATGCGTGCCAGTGTTGCCCTTATAGGTCGCTCGTTTCTGAAGCCTCGAACTAGTTAAAAGGCTCCAAGTAGGCGGCGAACTTAACAGAGCATGCGGAGATGATGCGCTACATTTGCTTTTATTACGACACCTTATAATGATGGAATCGCCAGCAGGTTTACGCTGTACCGCCGACGCCAAATTGCTGTGTTCGCAAACCGTGCTTGCATTTAGTTTGCGTCATAAGTGACAGTGTTCCACCACGTTACGTCAGCGCTCCCGTGCTAGGACGAAAAGGTGAAACACAAATTGGAAGAAAGCCTGTGTGCTACTTGGAGGGTGTGCAAAGTCCACGGATCGTTGCATTTCTTTCTACATAGTTTTAATTCACATTCTCTGTGGATTCTAAATTACCGTGTAATAATTCCCGAGACTCGTAACATTGCTAAAATACATTTATTTCGCTGAAATATTTGTCCGTATTACTTTCTTATGAAGAAAATATGCAGGTAGCATGCCAAGCCTATTATGGTCGGTAGATGACCAAATGTGAATACCCTCTCCGTACAACTGCGGTACACAATTAGCGGTAACGTGTTTGGTGTAAGCACAGAATTGAGAAATGAAGTGTGCCAAATATTGACTCGAAGACAAAGGAAGATAGCAAGACATATTACGTTACTGAGACGTACTATAGGTTTTAATTGTTTCTAAATGAAAGGACATAGACGTAAACAGATCAAAAGTTTTTTTCTATTAGTGTAGTGTGTCGCAATATATGTACTTGCCATTTTAAGACTTAAAATCATTAATAAAATCTGATGTTAGAATGTAAGTAAAGGACAAAATGTAATGATAATATAAGGATAACAGATTTTATTCCGAAAAGGAAATTATTAATTCTTAATGCTTCACGAAATCGTGTGGACCAATAAAGGTAAGGAAATTGCGTATAAATAATATGAAAATTAATTTTAATGACCTCTTAAACTACGTTTATTCCCTGTCTACACAGCTGTAGTATTTTTAAATATATATTTGCGAACTAAGAAGCAAACATATGCACATTCGAAGAATCACACTCAATTTCATTCGCATAAATTTAAACTGCACATACAGGAAACAATTATGCACAACTACAAGGACTGCAAGCTATTAAATAAATTATTTTCACCAGTATAATCAAATGGCAAAATTAACTAGGGACATTTTTGTGGGTTAAATGGGTTAAGAATAAATTTCGTATTCGCGGTTTGTAAAACAGTATCAAGAATAAGGCAATCTAAAAAAATATACACCGTCACTAGCCTAATCAATCATGTGACAATTTAAAACTATTTAGTGTGATTCAAGTTTTCTGCATTGAAATAATGCTTGGAAGCCCTGCACAATCGATTTTATGGCAGAAAACCAAACACATGCCAAGATTAGCCGTAAACAGGACTTACAGAGTGTAGTTAATATTTACACTGTAAGCCAAAATCATATTAATATACAATTTAAAACAGGTTACTCAAAAGGCAATTTCTACGGTGTAACCAATCCGTGTGATAAGTCGACGCTAAAAAACACATACGTGATAAGGTATTGAAGATCTGTGCTAGTAGTATGAGAATAGGCATCCTGGCATCAAATATTTTAAATAGGAGCTCTGCGTCTGGGCGGTTGTGCAGCTGGGGGTGTCTTCGTCTAGACTCGGATGAAATCAGTAGTCTTAAGCTTGACTCAGGAGGTGCTGGGAAGCCTTCGATTCGGGTTTTTCTGACGTACCCGAAGGTGTTCAGAGGTTACGCACACTAATTCTTCAAGAATATGTGTCTGTTTCTGAGAGCCATGCTGGTTTTATAGCCATGAGGTATGTTAATTCTAAATCTAGGTTTATCATCCCTTTTTTTAAATTTCATTTTTAATAGAAGATTTTTAATTTTTTATATTTTTACCGAAATAATATACATAGAGATTTGCAGAGCCATGCAAAAGTTTCTCATTCAGTTACTTCTTTTATGGTCTTATTTCTTGAAGTAAAGTTACTATACGAAGTCAAAATATGTAAATTATCCATTTCATCTACTGTTTTGAAGTCATAACTATTATGCTAAGATTTTTTTATATATATAAATATGCCCAATCCAAGCCCTTCATGTGACTAGCAACCACCTGCCCAAGTCATGTTATAATCATGGTATGTATCAGCATCTACCAACACTTTTATACGATTAATTGTCATTAATTTTAATGCCAAAATTGCCAGATTAGGGAGACTTGGAATGAACGAGGGTGAAAATTAGTCTTAACCTTCGTTCTCAGTCATTCGCCCAAACGTTTCATCGATATTTTAATCAATCCATTAATCTTCCAGTCTTTCCTTCTAGAGTTCCATCAATATTTTGCAATATTCGCCAATACTCAACAATCCTCAGCAATCTTTCCATTTATATCGCAATCCTTCCATAAAATTTTCAACATCTTTTCATTAATAGTTTGCAATCTTTTCATCAATATTTTAATCTTCCCAGCAATATTTCAATCATTTTATCAAACTTTCGCTATGTTTCCATCACTATTTCGCAATCCTCAGCAATCATAACTGCGTGCACCTAAGTCTTCGCCAATCTTTACAGATGGTAGAAATGAGATTTAAAGGTCTTGAACAATGTCTGTAGAAAAATCGAAATTTACAGTCAGAGTAAATACGTTCCTTGGAGGAATAGGTAGGAATCATTAGGTCACATAAAGGTGGTTGGTCGTTCAAAGGATAATGCAAAATAAGTTTATTACTTACCCCACCATCCTGTGATAAAAGAGAGCACTACAACGAATACAAGAGCTGTATTTTTTGCTTCAGCTAAAACTACTAATGGGAAATCACTCAACGACATTCTCAAGGTTGGGCCAACAATATAACAGGATCTATGTTCGATAACTCCATGGTTTCATTCTCATCCAGTATGCTTCACTGCAGACAACTAGAAGAAGCATCTTCCGATCAGAGTCAACCTAAAATACTGTCACCCTCAAAGAATATTGTGGAGGAATTCGCCTGAAGGAGCTATAAAGGAATATGAGTTGTAAACAGTGACATATGATACTGCATTTGCCCCGTTTTAAGCTGAAATAGCACTGCATAAGCTTTCATTGGAGCAGAAGAAACATTTCCCTGCAGGATCTGAGGTGGATATTTGAGATGTTGATGTATGTTGATGTATGTTGATGTATGGCACGTGCAAATACAGTAAGCGAAGCCTTGGTAATTCGGGAACATCTAATAAATTTTCTAAGCAAGGGAAGATTTACTCTCCGAAAATGGTGCTTAAACCATTCACATCTTCTTGAAACAGTACCCCCTGAGTTTAGGGAAATTCATCAGCCTCTTAATTGGGATAACAAAGATGTAAAGACATTGGGACTTATTTGGCATCCAGCATCTGATCAACTTCAGATTGTAAGTAGATTACACCTTCCAACAGACTGTTCTGAGGCACTGATGTTTACTAAGAGAAACGTTCTGGCAAAAATAGCATCTATAATTTATACTTTGGGTTTGATTAGCCCCAGTGTCATCTCATGATAAATTTTGCTACAAGAATTGTGGCAGGTAAAACTTTGATGTGATGAGGTTCTCTCTTTAGAGCTCTTGAACAACTGGAAGGGTTTGTATGAGCGACTTTCTCAAGTTAACCATTTACATATTAACAGGTATGTTTTGAGTAATGGGATCATAATTGACGTCCAGCTACATGGGTTTGCAGATGTATATGAGAGAGGCTATGGTGCATGTATGTACATTAGATCCACAGTGGAATCAGGCAATGTCATTGGCATACTACTCTGCGCAAAATCCAAGGTGTCACCAGTAAAATTGTTTTCACTTCCATGGCTAGACTTGTGTGGAGCTCTATTGTGATCCAGACAACTCAAAAGTGTCCTTACTGCTCTAAATCTGACTTTATCTCAAGTGCGCATGTGGACCGGCTAAACTTTGGCGCTATTATGGATTTCAGCAACACCTACTTGATGAATAACATTTGTAGCCAATCGAGTCACCGTAATTAAGGAAAGTTAACCAATTACAGATCAAAGACCTGTGCCTTCAAAGGAAAATCCTGGTGATAATTTTTAGATTTATTGTTTCATGTGATCTATCAGCAAGCTCTATTTGGTGAAATGGACTATTCTGGTTGCAAGAAGACTCAACTACATGGCCTGCAGCAAGTGCGAGCATGGATCAAAGCAGCATACCAGAAGGGAAAATGGAAAAGATTTAACCGATGGCTTCTTCTGTGCAAGACGAAATAAGCTCGAGATTCTCAACACTAATCAGTTTGAAATAGTGGTTACCTACTGCATACATTTCACTTCGAATATCAAGAAACCCAAAGAAGAATGGAAATCAGAGTTGTTGTCTGCACAGGAGCTCAAAGATGCTCTTATCTTATGCATCAGAAATGCTAAAAGGTCTGATTTCTCTGCCGATATGGAGTCTTTTGATAGCTACAAATGGTTTTGACTCCAAGAGTAAACTGAAGTCATTAAATCCTTTTATATGCAAGGACGAAATTTTTCATGTGGGTGGGAGATTTCAAGAAGCAGTGCCTTACAGTTGGATCAGAAGCCTCAAATGATACTCCCACCTAAACATCAGTTAATCAGTCTTATTATTGAGGAAGAACATCGCCATTTATTGCATACTGGAGATCAATTACTGCTTTCCTAACTGCGCAAACATTACTGGATAGTAAATGGCAAATACATAATTAGGTGCACCATTCATAACTTCATAGTATGTCTCAGACTTAAGGCTACGAGTGCACAAGAACTTATGGGCAAGCTTCCAAGTTCCGGGTTAATCATGCCAACGCATTCATTAATGTCGGAATTGACTCTGCTGGGCCATTGTACATCAAATCAGGTTCTTGGCGAACTAAAATAAAAATAAAATGCTATATTGCAATATTTATTTGTCCAGCCACAAAGGCTGTACATCCCGAATTAGTGACTGACCTTGTCAGTAAAGCAATCATTGCAGCACTCAAGAGATTCTTATCTCAACATGGACAAGTCAGTCAAATCTATTCTGATAGTGGCAGCAATTTCTTCAGAGCTAACTAGCTTCTGCGTGAATTTTAACTTCTCTTTGAAACCACTGATCATCAAGATGCAATAAATTCATTCACTTGAAAGCTATAATACAGTGTTATTTTATTTCCTCCTAGAGCTTCCCACTTCGGTGGGTCATGGGAAGCAGTGGTAAAATCATTTAAATATCATCTCCGACGGAAAATGGGGTCATCATTTCTAACATATGAAGAATGATTGACACTGAAATTACAAATTGAAGAATGTCTTAATTCTAGAAGTCTTGACATCCTTGACCAATGATCCAGATGATCCTTCCGTTCTAACATCTGGTTACTTCATAATTGTTCGACTAATAAATGCTCTCCATGAACCAGATATTACCACATCAAGTCTTAGCTTCCTTTCCAGGTGGCAACAGATCCGGCAGGAGTTACAGCAATTTTGGAATATGTGGTCAGCTGACTACTTATCGCAGTTACAACTAAGGGACAAGTAGATAACAGGAACCAGCAAACATTCAGCCTGGCAATCTAGTCATTCTCTGAGATGATAATCTACCTCCTTTAATGTGGAAGATTGCCATCAGTGAGAAGGCCCATCCTGAGTCTGATGGGTTGCCTCGTGTTGTGACCATACCTACTACACAGGAACAGTCAAGCGATCCATAACAAAGCTATGTCCTCTTGCAAACAGTGAACAGTGTGTGTGGCATGATTAAAAACTGTCTAGTTGATTTCCGTCAGGATTTCTTGTAATTTGACTTGTGACACAGTTTCGTTTTACAAAAAAAAGGGTTGGCCTTTTTTTTGAGGGTGGTATGTTCAGAATGAAAACTTTTATGTAGAGGTGTACATCTTCTGAGAATTGTGAGCACAAAATTTTACACTAATAGTGGCCATGTTGGATGGTTGGGGCGCGACAACAAAGGGAGGTGCCGAACAACCTTGACTGCCCCCTTTCCCTGCTACCTGGCCAATGCCGCGCAGTGGCTCACAACATGCTGACAGAGTTTCAGGAGAGAAACTTGTCGCCTACTGCGACGGCATTCCTTGTCAAGTTATATAGTGCACGCAGCAGACTGTTGTTTTTACAATGTGTGGTATGATTATGTTTGTGTAATATCGTTAGAGTATTAAAGTAATTAAACGTATAAAGAAATCCAGTGATTGAACTAGCATATACGGCAACCTCCACACTACCCACAGTGACAATGATGTTCGCTAGCAGGCGAAATCACTTCAGATTAATCAGATCCATTGAATTTAATGGTGTGTTATTGTACTTAGCTACTCAGGAATCCATAATGCAACCTTACGAGGGCCCGTCGAATTGCTTCGTATGATACGTGACCTCTACGTGTTTAAGGGAAGTAAGAACTGAAACCATTTCCGTGAAATAATTGTTTGCGTGAATATGCGTATCTCGGTAAATAAATATTCTGGAAATATGGCTTTTTGCCAGAAAAGGTAAAAATAATAAAAAATTACCACAATTTATTTCACTTCTACCATATTAAGTGTACTTATAGAGATAAAATTCATGAAACTTGTCAAAAATCACATATTTATTGCTTAGCTATGCAGTTTCCTTTAGTGGTAAGAGAAAAGAACAACTGTAGGGGCGGACATTAATCTGTGGGCTTTCATTTCGTGTAATGGAGTCCCACTGTTGCAGATATGATTCACACAGTACAGCATCACGACGGAAACACTGCAGGGCTGGCGCGTAGGGGCGATGAGGCGTTTGAGGTGGATGTTAGTGTCGCCCGTATACGCTCTCTCACTTCTTGATCTTGAAAGCCCAGCCACACATTCTTCTTAAATTTATTTCCTAGTGATTCCACTTTTCCCCATTTTTATAGCGTTTTAAAGAAAATGAAAGTGTACGCCTGGTGGGAAAATAAGGTATTTTCAAGAATTCCCATTCTCGTTTCAAGTGAAAGTTTCTTCCAACAGCTTGTTTGAGTGCCTGGATGACTATACTCAACAGCAACGATTTACATACACCAATTTAACACCATCGTACCATAATAGTGTACACCCTTGATAACACTCGAGGAAATTATGTAGTCTCCTCATTCAGCCCCTGCGGCAGATGTCATTTACTCCAGTGCTGGGCAATAATGGCGAGGGCACAACAGACACGCGTGTGAAGATCGACCGTATCAGCCACCTCTGACGCATGTACCGAGGACGCAGGAGGCACGTGCCTGGAGGACTCCCATCAAAATTCCATCAGCGTCCGGTACCTCTCGTATTAACGAAGGTTTTTTTTATATTGCTCCAGAGCATACCATGAGATAATAGGCCAGGAACGTAAAAGGGAAGTTGGTGGGGAAATTTTCTGGTGTCAAGAACTGTGTGCTTAACGCGTGAAGGATCACCGTCATCTTCACACGGTGCTTGCATGGTAAGTAAGTGGTCAGCCTCAGGGAATTTTTGGTGGAGGGGGGGATGGGTGAAGAGGATTACCGCTCGCGGGTGTAAAAGCGAAAACCGGCCGCTAGTACTTCTTCAACCGGTCAAGGGGCGCTACTTGCTCTTCCACTTAAAGTAGCTCTAGTCCATTCACGGCTACTTCCAACTTTTATGAAGCCCTGCGTACGTCTTACGTCAAGAGTATTCCTCCGCCTCATGCAAACAAAACTTAGCCGAATATTGAAAATCATACCAAAGGAGGCCGCGCTGGTATAGCGGTTAAACTACTCGCCTCCCNAGTTGAAACGGGTACGATTCCTGGTGGGGTGACTCCCGGATTTTCGCACGTGGGAATCGTGCCAAATGATGTCGCTGATCGGTGGGTTTTCTCGGGGATCTACCGTTTTACCCATCCCTTCAATCTGGCACTACTCCATACCTCACCTCGGCGTTAAGAGCCTCCCACCCCTAACCGGCACTTTTGTTAACGGCCTCACTGGCCAACATATGTCCAATTAAGTTGGTAACGTCGAAGTGAAAGTAGTTCGGTTTTTAAATGTTGAACTCAACATTTTAGGTAAAAATTCGTAAACACAGAAACGATTAATTTCCCTTTCTACTTTTTATTTCAACGCAAAAAAGTGTAAAAACATGCATATCTGTAAAACATGTACTTTTGTAATAATTCCACATTTTTACTCTACCGATGTGTGAATAAGATAATCAAACCTGTGGCAATGTTAATTTTACACATGGTGGTAGAGTATACATTATACATTAAATTAGATACCAAGCAGGGCTTTCGAAAGGACTCAATTTACCGTGAACAGCTTATATCTATGGAAAGTAAACACACTTAAGACTAGTCGTGTATTGTTCTTTCAATACATCGCGCACATTGAAATCGGGGTTTTACTGGCCTCCAACATTGCTGCAAACTACTTTTTTGCAGATACTGTTGTATCTCGAAATATACTAACCGGATTCGTGCCAAATTACGATTGGGGACTGCATTGGACTGTGCTACAGTGTCACGCTCAATAAAATGACAGGGTCGCCGCTTTAAAGTCGCGTAGTTGAAGTACGACACGCGACGGGACCACTGCAAGCGAGTTCACAACTTTGTGCAGACGGGTGATATCACTTTACATGCGTCGCCCGTGGCACTTAATCGATTTTTGACACACACACCAGCACAGCTATCACTAGGCGGTCATTTTAAGTGAAAAAGGTTCTAAGTCTTGACGTATTGCGAATGCAATGTTTAAATTAGTAAAATTTCAAGTTGGTCATTTTTTTACTGTTCACATTAAAAAACGAATTGCTATAGTTTTAGTAATACATTTATGTTCTTCACGTTTTTATTTGACTAACTCAAGAATAAAGTGATTAGGGTAACGGCAATATACATATTACAAATATCAGAAGATTCAAAATAAGCAGAAAAGTAGAGTTTTAGTCTTGGTTTCAAACGCCATATTAAATTATTGGTTTCTAACCTATTCAAGGTGTTTAATGACACGCAATTTTAAACGACAATTATACCTGTCTGGCTATATAAGTTCTAAACTTTTTTCAAGTAATTAGAACGTTTTTATACAGCATAACTTTTCAAATATAAATATATATTCTTGTCTTTTTACAATTACCAGATAACGTGTAGATAATATTAGGCAACAAAATTTGAAGGCATTTATAAAATGTAAAAGTGCGGTTATAAGAATAATTTACTTATTTCACAGAAAAGAAAGTTATGGCAGAAAAATATAAAATTCTAAAAGTCTGATAAAACCCAGTCTTAATGAGTTAACAAAATTGGAAACTTAAGCAGTAAGCAGTGATATTTGGCAGCGAGCCATAACCTCACAAAAAAAAAAAGAGAGTACTCACAAGGTATTTATTTTTATTTTACTATTACTAAAAATGATATCGGAAAGATAAATGAAACTTAGTAAACTGTTATTTCCATTTAAGTTTCAAACAACACACTTAAAAGACGTGTTTTTACTGTGTATTTAACTTAAGTTCGATTACTGCTCACTAAAGGTCGTTCACGATAAATTAAGCACTTATGAAAGTCCAGCTATATAAAACCTTGTATTCACCTTGCATATTCTTGCATCATATGTGAAATTGACATTTTCAATGCTTAATCACTATATTCATGCATAGGATTAAGGAAAACTGTGGAATTATTACAAAAGTAGATATATTACAAATTAGTTAATTCTGATACTTACTTGCCTTTAGATTAACAGAAATCAAAATAAATAATTTTAGTATTCGCACACGTTAACGTAACATTTTAAATTGAACGTTAAAAAATTCAGGATGATACCCTAAGGAGTTATCACCACTCACAAGTCTTATTCCTTACATCATTTGGAGCAGAATATGTCATATAAATGTGGGTCATACTCCCAATAATTACAGATTAACTCAACAAAATGGGGAATGCCTAGCTCATTGCGTACGGGGATGTATGAGGGATATTGTTACCAAAGGACTGCACAAACACGTGAGGAACTACTAGCGCGTATCATGCACGCCGCTACAGAAATCCAAGACAGCCGTGTGCAGCTACGTAGAGCAACAAGTGCGGTATATGGAAGTAGACGGAAACATTTGTGAACATCTTTTGTAAGCTTGTTGCACGCAATTGTGATGCGGTCTGATAATACATCACTGTATTTACTTTTGAAACGGTTATTATTGTATTATNATTGTTGCACGCAATTGTGATGCGGTCTGATAATACATCACTGTATTTACTTTTGAAACGGTTATTATTGTATTATTCATTTTTCAAATGTTTCAAATTACTCTGTAAATATTGGCTTTAGAACCCACATGTGTTTGCCACATTTTGCTCAAAATGATGTAAGGAATAAGCCATGTGAGCGGCGGAAACTCCTTGTCAATCATCCTATATTTAACTACTCTATCTTCGTCGTTACCAACTTTGCTTGGCACATGCCAGTCGGCGGGCCTGTTAAAATATGCGCAGGTGGTAGCAGTGACTATTTTCCAAAGGGTGATTTCCAAAGTACTCACTTTAACGCGAACAGCCTTAACCAAATCATATTGTTTTCAATTGTGTGAACCCGCCTAAAGCATGAATTTCCATAAGTGTTCACTTCGCCGTGAGCAGACCATAGACGCCGGCGGGCTGAAACTCTACCTCCCTCCACCCTGGGAAATTTTTTTTTTCTCAATCAGCTCATTGACCGGCCGCTTGGGAGCGCGCGCGACGGCCCGGAGAAAGATTCCCCGCACGCGGACCGTGCAGCCTCGGCACCCGAGGGTTGGAAGCAAGGGAAGCTGCGCAAGGGGCGATCGGCCGTTTCCGCCGCCGTTCGGCTCCGGTCGTTTCCTGGGGCCCGCTCTCCGGGAGCAGGCGCGCGCGCGGCCGGCGAAGTCAGTAGCCGCCGCGCCGAGCAGCGAACAGGTTTTCGGAGTGGAGTGCCTGTCGGCGGAACCCACGCGTCCTTACGTGCGGAGAGGAGTAAGATATCCCGTGTTCGTGACGTCCTTACCTGAGGCTGAACGGATAAACTGGTACTTATAAACTTCCAGAACTGATCCCTGCAAAAGTTCGTCGACTTATCCACGTGCAAGATGAACTCAAGTGCGATGTAAACCGTCGTCTGGGAATAACCACCGTGTAAAATAAATCAAGATTGCGTAGCTCACAACTGCGGATTTAAGTGGCCAGAGCGTTTCTTAGTTCCTATGGCAACTGTCGTGAGAGTTGGTCCGGAATAAGGCGAGAGGTTTTGAAAGCGTGTCGCCTGAAGTTGACGTGTGTCGCCTGTGGTCGAATAGTGATGCAGTGACGAATGTAAGTTAGGCTGTGTGCAGAGGACGCCTTGTGTGATGATCGCATCGTCTGCCCGGCAACGTACCGCGCCGCTGTCGAGGGTGCAAGGGTGACGGACGCCTGTCACTTGCAGTGCCGGTGTCGTGCACGGCGGGAGGATATGCCGGCCTGGTCCTTCCCGCGTGTGCCCAGGAAAATGAGTGGCCGTGGAAACGCCAGGGCGGCGGCGTGGATTCTCGTCGCCTTCTGCCTCGTCCCGGCGGCCTGCGGCAAGATCATGGACGAGGAAACAGGTAGGGAACTGCTTTTTGCGACTTGCCATTAGTACCGCGTCGCCGCGATCACGCGTGTTCGTTGTCACGTCACTCGTCTCCTGGTTATTGGTATATTAATTATTTTGACACGTTCTGCGGCCTTAGTATCGCAAATTAAAAGTGCAGCGGATGAGAAATTTTACAACACATGGATGAAATAATTATGAAGCCAACTTCTTAGAGAAAATACGCTAACGTTTGAGAACATCCCGTTATCGGATGCAAAATTCATGAATATATATATTATGAGCTCATTCGGATAATTATGTTGACATCATTGCTGCAAAGTGTATATGTACATTATATATATATATAAATGTACATATATACACATATAAATACCGGCACTTATTTTAATTTCGTTAAGTGGTGCCAATAGCCAGGAAAAAAATATATGTGGATGTTTGCAGCAATCAATACTCGTGGTTTGAGCCGTTCTATTTTGGAAATGATTCTTCTTTTCAACAAGTCTTTGCCCTGGCACACGCAGAGTTTTTTTAATTTAGTGTGTTACAAATAACTGCGCGTGAACGTATACTTCCGAGCATCGCAGATCGCAATAAACGTACGTAGAGTTCTTTTTTTTTTTTTTTGCCCCACCGTTTTCTGGCGACATATTGCGGGAAAGGGTACTTGAATCCAGTGATAACGAAGTGCCAACTCATCCGTGTCCAGAGTTCGAATCACCGCCGGGTTACCGTTATTTGTCACTAGAGGCTTGCGAAATTGGCGATATTATTTGCTATCGTACTATACTTAATCCCCCTATGTACATATGAGAGCCAATCGTGACTTCATTTGCTACTGGAAACTCCACGGCGTCAGTGACCTGACCTACCGCTTTATTGCAGATTATTTGCTCAATTATTGAGCAATAACTACTGGCTGAAAGATTCCTTGGGACACACCACACAAGCTGTCAGCCAATGGCACAAGTCATCTTCGTGTTTAGTCTGCATTATTGTGCACACGGGGTATTATTATGGGAAGAGCTGCACACCTACTTCTGAAGTAAGCACTTTGCACGACAAGAAATATAACTTTCCCCACCGTAATATATATTTTAATTTCAAGTGCAGAGGAAACTTATTAAAATACTTTATTTCAGTTTACAGTACATAATTTTCCGTTTGTTTAGCAACATTTGTTAATATTAATTTATAGTTAAGCTTAAGACCTACATAGAAGATATGTTTTGAAAAGAACTATGGGGACGGTCTACAATAAGATATAGAATGTACGAACTGATACTGTAAATCACCCAGGTAGCTGATGCCCCTGCTGATTTAGAATAGAAGGGGTGATTGATACCTTCTTACTAATTCTCGGTGCCTGTGGGGTAGGCAACAAGTCTCACTTGTCCCTTACTTCTTTACACGCTCGATGGTAGCGTGCTCAGCAGAAAGCCATCGCACGTCGACTATCGATGGACGAACTTTACAATCGAGTTGACGTGGCGATTGTAGGCAACGCTTCGGCAGCAGAACATAGGAATGCAGAGAGACATCGGAACACGCGACATTCTCGCATCTTCGTGTTAGCCACGGCGGAAGGGCGTTCGCGTGAGGTGGAGACAGCTCGCGATGAACAGTCCCGACACATATGTCTGGCGCAACGACAGAACTCCCCGCGTTCGACAATGGAACGCATCTCGCCGAGGTGCATTACGCCAGCGTCAACGGAATTTCTTCTAGTCTTTCCACGGTTTCCTCACACTTTTAGAATCGAACCTTTGAAAAATTACTTCATGTGTGACGTGCTTTGTTATCTCCTACATGACATGTCTCACTAGCGTTTTATACTTTGGTCGGCATTAAAACATCGTATTTTTGGTTAAACGGCCATTTAACTTTTATAATAAGTATACATTATATAGGGTTAGTATAAAAGAAAACCCCATCTTTGAAGGTCTATAACATCAAAACCAAACAACCTACAACCTTGGTTGACCAATCAAATGAACCGAGGAAACGTGAAGATTGTTCACCATACATTCATAAATGTTCAATGTGACCACCATGAGCGGCTCAAACGACATCTACGTGATTATTAAACTCGTTCTACGCTCTTGTCAACATGTCCAGTGTTACGGTTGTGATGGCGTTCGTAACGCTCGGTTTGTGGTGGGTTAGGGGGAAGCGAGTTCGCATTCGAAACGTCAACTTCAAGGGGACGGTCTGATGTTTCCTTTATGTGCTGAGAGATGACACTGGGAGCATCTGTCGTCGCACTATGAGCGTGTGTTGTGTGTTAGTCCGAATCACGATGGCGACGAAAAAACAGAAGGCGTTCTATTTTATTCAGTTTGCTAAATGAATCGGCTACAACCATTCCACGTGAATTCCATCGCAAATACGGACGTCGTCCTCCCGATAGGTGGATTATTGTACGTTGGTTTCGTCAGTTCCGTGACACAGGGTGCAACGGATTCAACAAGCGTTCGTTTCCTGTCCGAGAAAATAAACTCCACAAGTTTGTCGGGAAGTGAAAATCCCTCAATCAACAGTATGGGCAGTGTTACGAAAGCGATTGATGTACAAACCAAACAGGTTACATACAGCTCTTACAGGCTCTTACCGAAAGAGATAAAAACTGAGACGAGATTTCTATGCTTTCGTTCTTGCCCAGAACGAGGTAGACGATGCCTGCATGTCTAAGCTGATTTTTAGCGATGAAGCGACGTTCCATACAAATGATAAGGTGAACCGGCAGAACGTGCGGATATGGAGTCAGGAGTCTCCACATGAAACCACAGAACACGATCGCGCTTCCCCCAAAGTGAACGTGTTTTGCGCTGTATCCGAATACACTTTTTTCACAAGTCCACTGTAACTGGAATCCCTTGTTTGGACATGCTTACAGAATGGTTGTTTCCTCAGTTATAAGTGGTGGTGGGGGACTTCATTTTCCTGCAGGATGGTGCGCCAACCCATTGGAACCTAGCTGTTCGCGGATACCTGGAACGAGACGTTGCCGCAACGCTGGATTGGTCGAGGAGCAGATGGTGCCCAGGCTCTTCATCACTGCTTCCCAAGAAGCCCGGATCATACCCCGTGCGATTTTTTTCTATGGAGGTACATAAAGGATCAAGTGTTACGTACACCATTGCCGGCTAACATTGACGACCGCAAAACAAGAATTACGGACGCCATCCAAACCGCTACACCGGACATGCTGACAAGAGTGTGGAACGAGTTTGATTATCGCGTAGATGACGTTCGGGCCGCTCGTGTCGTTCACATTGTACATTTATAAAGATATGGTGAACTAACTTCACAGTTCCACGGAACATGTGATTGGTCAACCAAGGTTGTAGGTTTGTTTGGTTTTGATATTATAGACTTTCGAAGTTGGGGTATTATTTTATACTCACCCTGTAATATTTAATTTATAGTTCATGCAAATAAGAACTATGAGATAATAGGTGTGTTGTTAATAATGACCAGTAAGAATTAGTTCTCATGCGAAATATTATTACACTGAGTGCGCATGAATGCGGCGCGTGGTCCCTTTTGTGTAATATTATAGACTGGGTTAAGCTTTGTTGGCATGGGGTGGAGGAATATCCTGAAAATAGAACTTTAGCAGGGTTTCAGAAAAGTTAGAAGTCAACATAAATGGACTACACATGATGTTATCTATTGACTGAGACCTTTTGAACTCAACAAGGATGACATACATTTTTTTATCGTAGCCTAAACAACTTCGATTCTGAAACTATACAAAATACAGTATGATTGTACAAATTATCGAAACAAAAGTAATACCGTAAGTTAAAAACGAATTAAATTTTTTTTAAAAAACTAGGCCCAAACGGCTAACGTCTATGCATAAACAGCATTGACTTGTAAAACTATAATTGCATTCACAACAAAAAAATTCCTCAACGCTGTTATACGTGGCACTAATAGTATGTACATACATGGTTACACATTCTCAAACTGTTCACTCACGATTCACTATCAATATAACTGTTTTGACACATGTTCCCTATAAATTGCATAGGAAAATGATTTACAATGGATGGTTAGTACAATATAATAATGTGCTATACACTATACAAAGACGACATAAAGGATAGTCAAATTATACCGATTTCTTATCGAACTATGCAATCTGGCAGCCCTGGAACTCAACCTTTAAAAAAATGCCACTGCAATGCGCCCAGAAAAGTTAGTAACGACGGAGGAAAGTAGTTCCGTGTCGCAAACGTTGAATCAAAAATACTAAGGTAAACATTTTTGAATACTGAAATGATATAGTTTGCTATTTTTTTTCAATGCATGTAAATATGAGAATTAACAAATTAGTAAATATTTACTTTTCTAAAAATTTCCAATTGTCACATGACCGACGTATGAATAAAGTGAACAGACCTACGGCAATGTTAGTTTCACATGTGGCGGAAGAAAACACAACGCTCATAGAAATTTTGAGTTTACCGAGAACAGTGTTGTACAAGCCACGCCAGTCGAACAACCGTATGAGAGTTCTAAACGAACAAACGCTGCGCGGTTTACCATTTGCAGTGTGAACGAGCAACGGCAGCATGTGATTTCCGGCCGTGGGTCGACTTCGCCGGTTGGTTTCCGCTCCGACGCACTGATCAGCTTGGCCTCCTCGCGTCGTTGCACGGAGGGCCGAAGTTTCGTTCACAGCCGGATGAGTTTCTGCATTTTGTTACGAACTATAGCTTTTAAGTCATTCGTACGTGGAAGTTGCTGGGGGCGTTGCTCAATAATGAGTCATGATTCGGTAGAGCACAACAGTATAAGATGAGTTTTATTAACAGAGCGATTATACAATACTATTTAAATGTTACTTTAGATCGGGGGAGCTTCAATTGAATACCAAGAAGATTATTTAGTTACATTATTATTTAATACCTCACGACATATTATTACTGTCTAACTGGAAAGTCATCACCTTGTTAATGTTGCCGGAGGTTGATTCTACGAGACGGTTAACGACGGCCGGACACACCCATCTTCCGTGGTCTTCTCTCTGGCCTAGTCGACGACAAAAGACGCCGTTCCGGGTGTTACGCTGGCCTATATCAGGGGCGTTGTTTAATATATTTCTGCGACCCCGTTTACCGAAAGGTGGAGGGGATTTCTGGAACTGCCTTCTTTCGCAAGGTGTTGTTGCAATAAAGCTCGTGTCCTGGTTTAATGTTTGAGAGTGTGATCAGGCAGGCCGTTCAGCCAAGGCCTGATCACACCATTTCATAACATTTCATAATCTCTCTGCACATGAGGATGTGCAGAGAAGGTTCTCGCCTGCATCGTTTTTCTCCTTTGCGACCGAGAAGCGCGGGGGTATAAGGGTCACACTGGCACGCGCTACAGGAGCGACATCGCCGCTACGCGCACAGCTCTGAACTGACGTGCAGTGTTCTCGTAGTGCTGCGTGTAACTACGGGACTTTCTGCGGTGACCCTTCATCCTTTTATTGATGAAAAGTGTATAGAAAAATTCAATACAGGCATATATCGTAGTTTTATTCGCGGCGGTTAGAATGTTTTAAGATACGGTAGGCTGATAAAGCCGTTTTTAAATATATTGGAGGGCTCCAAAATAAGATTCACAGCATGCGTGGTAACTTTAAAGTCCATTTATTTCTCGTCTGGGGTATGATGTATTTTCGTAGGGAAACCAACTGGAGGCACATGTAATAGTTTCGTCAGATAACCAAGATTTTAAAAACTTCAAAGGGGTTCAAGAGCCAGAAAGGCGGAACCGTTAACGCTTTCGACACATGACAGAATTCTGTAGCGAAATCATTGCTACCAACATGCGAAACGCGTACATACACCAGGAGAGAGAACGTCGTTAAATTGGCTGGTGCAGTTTTGCTTTCGGTGTGTTTTCTAGCCACGCAAAATCCATCAGTCGTGCGGGCGGGAGTTTGCGCGTGTCAATCTGTAACATAAGCGGTTTCAGTGGANGCGGGAGTTTGCGCGTGTCAATCTGTAACATAAGCGGTTTCAGTGGATACTGTGTTAGGGGCCGCGTACCTGGTGCTTGAACTGTGTTGCCGTGTGTTCGAAATCCGCGTTTT
Organism: Clitarchus hookeri; assembly: GCA_002778355.1. NCBI lineage: Eukaryota > Metazoa > Arthropoda > Insecta > Phasmatodea > Phasmatidae > Clitarchus > Clitarchus hookeri. Next base: position 79,537 of record NQII01001476.1, on the reverse strand, counting down.
TTTTTTTTTTACGAAACCTCTAAACGTGCCCTTATTATACCAATGTACGAAGGAAAAAAACACACTTCTGGAGAGGTACGTATAATGCTCTCAATATGTAATGTACATTATAAATACCGACTATTCCCGAGCCTTTCAACACAGCAAAAAAACGGCTCTTCCACACTGCTGTATATCACAATCTACTGGCTGGAAACATGCGAAACTATTCTAGGGACCTGCATTAAACTTTGTTGCGTACTTACCACCAATAAAATGGTAGGATCTCCGCTTCAATTCCCATAGGTACTCACTGCACGACGGGAAAACTGCATGCCAGTTCAGCGACTTGCGCGTAGGAGTGATGGGGCACTAGCTGCGTGTGTCAGCGTCACCCTTATCGCTTGCTTGCGAGCCTCAAAGGCGCTACAAAGCTTCAAGTAGGCGGTGCCCTTGACAGTTCATCTTGCACAGCCACGTGTTTTATGACAGCAGTTTATTTGTGCCACACGGCATATTTGAAGGGCATACTTTTCGTTTGATCACTTCTTACTGGCCCAAATAAGAACACTAGCCCATTCAGTTCCCCGTGCCCATGAACGATAGCACGTTGCACGTGGAGTATATTTATGGTCGGCGCTGTATACAACAAGGAACCAGTGGCCGGCGTTCAAGCGTCTTCTTTGTGAGAAATCTGATTCGTTGAAGTTTCTGCACCTCTCATTTGTAAATGGTCAATACTGGCACAAACTAGCACGCAGCTTATTTGTTGTACCGGTTGTTAGAAGCACACTCTACGCCAGTACAGCGCACGCATTGGGAAATCAAGCGATTGCAACGCTTGAGCTCACTCGTAAATTAATTCCGTGCTGAAAAGGTTAAATAGGTGGGTGTGAATGGTTCTGTAAGAGAACAAATATTGAAAGTTCTTTGCTCGTATGATGTACCGGCAACGTACTGAAAGTGTTAAACGCGCAATGAAAAAATACTTTCACTCATCATCTACGCCGATATTTTCCGGAAAAGCACATTGAATCGCCTAATAAATTTTTTATACCGTACGGCTTGATTGCCCCATATTACGACCAGTTTTACTAGCACGTGCTTACATTACTGTAGGAAGATGTACGGCTACATATACTGTAAGTCAACGCTATAGTGCCAACATATTGAAGCTAATGCATAATTTCTTCCGTAACTCCATATCACCTATTTAACTACATTTGTTAAGGACGCATTAATAAGGGGAAGGAAATTATTGGCCACCACGCTTCCCAGATCTGCCACTGCTTAATTTAATTATTTCTTCACATCGTTGAACTAGGATGTACAAACGAAATATTTGAGCGTGCCATATATTCAGCGCTCCTTGCTACAATTTTAAGTCGTTATTTTCTTTTACATAGACCTATGTCTAAATAACCTTGTTAATTCTAAATGTGCTCTTATTCGTTTAGTCACCTCTGAAATCGTGTATCATTCCCTTATTCTCTTTTATCCTTGCGGTTCGACTCACACGCGGCACATTAATTTTTCCATAAATTTAAAGCAAACATAAATGTAGTGCGTATCGATTTTTCTATATATTATGATTCTCACAAAATATGTTTCCGTCATTGGCTTCTCACGCTTATGATTGACTATATGCTAAACATAAACCTACATACTCTGGTTAGTATTTATCATAACCCTAAATAAACGTGTAATATTGCAAAACAATTTTATCATATGCCTATTTCAAATTTAAATGCACGTCAGCTTCAAAGAGTAGAACCATTGCGGTTTATTTTGCGTATCCATGTACGTACACGATTTTTACTAAACAAACTGTAGGACTGTCACTATCCCTCTGTGTGTTTTGTTACATGAGGAACTGTTATGAAGCGGTATACTCTTTTGATATGTTAATATAAAAATTTTCCTCTCGGTATCTGTGCCCGTTCTATGAACGTTTTTTATTGTCATTGGAAGAGAGGAATTATTTTGCGGTGTATATGAATGATGTACATATTCCTAAGAATATTTAAAGTTCAACTCTTCCTGTATCTATGAATCAAAACAACGTGTTTGTACGCGCATCCCAATATAAAATGAAAATTAAAAAGAAACTTAAATGTGACTACCATTTACTGCAAGTCACTAATGACACATAAGGGAGTAATCAAACGTTCACAATGAAATTCCTGCGGCATTCCATCTGTTACTCTCTACGAGAGAGCCAGAAACTTTTTTACACCGTCTATAAGTGATCTACACGTTTTCCTTTTTATGACGTGACGTGTACCTCTAACTAACGGGCGGGAATTGACCTACAGAACCGACAGAGCCTTACATTGATTCTTCAACTGCGTTTTGGATAAAAGACTAGCACAAGTAAGTGAGAGAATGTATATTTACATACGTTTTACATTACACATCTGAGGCTACACTGCAGACATGTTCTTCTTGATTTGGTCGTTGGAATTTATTGTGACTTGTTTCTAATGATCTGTACTTGAGCACTTTGGACTTGCATCTACAAATAAGTTGCTGCTTGATTCAAAAGGCTGGAGAGAATTAATCGCACTCGGTTTCCATTATATCTGAACCTCCGGACTATCATATGCGTTCCGGTACACTTTTGGAATACATAAGTTTATTCAGAGTTTGTCGGTGGAAATTAATTCCTAAGAGGTCATTGTAGTGTTCTTTCGCTTACACTTTTTTTGTAACCTTCAGTCGACAGACAAACTGTCAGAATATTTCAACGAAATGAAGTGTTGAAGACTACTGCTGTGCATATTTTTTGAGTCAATTGAGCTTTGCCCTTTTTCTTTCCTTAAGCATAAAACCTTGCGTCGCAAGGCGAAGTTCAGTAAGTTCTTATTTTCGGCACTAGAAAGAGCACGACATAAATGCATAACTAAGGCAAAATATTTGCTCACAAAGCTGCAAACACCGTTTTCGTTTTTGACACCCGAAAATAGTTTACTTCGATATACGTGTTAAGCTTTAAGTTATTTTCCACGCACACTTGACCTTACTTAATTCAGGAAGTTGCGTACTCGTGTGCCTGAGGCGGGACCAGAATCCGTGACCCGGTTTGACGCCACTCTAGGCACTTTCCTAACCTCCACACAACCAGTATGCGCGTCTGGTGTGCTGGATTCGAATCGTATTTCAAAATTTAATTAAATCGTATACACTAAATTTTATATCCCAGGTGCTTACAACCTAAAGTACATTCACGGTTACTCCACATTTTTGAAGCCCTGCTAAAATTCTACTTTCAGGATATTCCTCCACCTCATGCAGACAAAGTTTAACCGAGTATAGATAATTACACCAAAAAGACAGCGCACCACATTAGTGCGCACTCACTGTGATAACATTTTGCATTAGAACTATTTCTTACTGGGCATTACCAACTCACCTACTTTCTCCCTGTTTTTATTCATGTTATTTATAAATGTAATATTATAATTTATAAATAAAACATAAGTCAAAAATCCAATCGAACAGAAAATAAGGAACTTCTTTTGTTAACACAAGTATAAAACGATTGTGATACACGACATACGGTTTGTAGGAAACAACCAAACGCATCGAACATGGGGAGATTTTTCTATAGTTTGATTCAAAAGTGTGAAGAAACCGCGAATAGACTAGATGCATCAGATGTGAGTGTTCCATTTCTAATGCTACGGCCAACGATAGTGGTGAATTGACAACTTGTAAACACACATAAGAGGGTCGTAAGGGTTTTAAACTTAAACATGCATCCTTTATTCTTGTAATGAGATACACGCCTACCTAATTCGTGGGACTGCTCTTAAGAAAGTTTGAAAAGGAAACAAATTAACAGAAACGACTTTATGTTTTCGCAATGAGTTTTCGTATTGAAAGAGATCGCCTCTCAGACAATCGAGACAGCTCGCCAACATTATTAATGCCGTGTCCAAATTCGTTGTTTGGTTATTTAGGATTTTGGGTGTTTCGGTTGGTGGAATTTGAAGGACGCTGAGCAGTTCAGTTAAGGAACTGCATTACTGAATGTTTCAACGTTTATTTGTTTCCTAGGCGACGAAAGGAAATAAGAAAATTATAAGTAATTTCTCTCTTTAAATTATAATATGGTTTTATTTACTCGTTCCTGTAAGCAAAACCTCAATTTAAAAAATTATTTCATGAGTTCATAATTTTTCTTTTACAATTACAGGGTCAAATATAATTTCCATCAAAAAAAAAATTTAATAAAACCAACAACATTACGCACTTGTCATTCATCAATACGTTTTTCTTCTTTGTTTTTTGTTTGGGTTTGCATAATTTTCTTTTTAAAAGACATTAAATTAAACGTAAACTACTTCAGAATCTTTTAAGGAGGTATTTGGTGATTTAGTGTGATCCTCCACCTCAGTATTTTTCGACGCTAAATCACCAAATATTTAGGGCCTACAGTTTGTCACGTGATTGATTCAGTGACCTAAATAGTGGTCTCCTGGAGGTTTCGGACACGGCTTAACATGTTCTCCAGAATTATCAAAAACTTCATTTTCACACTGATATAGATTATAATATTCTACCGAAGTACGTGCGGATAACGTACCTAAATTAGCAATAAACATTTTATAAGTGAACGTCTATGATTACCGTATAAGTTCTAGGGTAAATGCCGCGCGATGAAACGCCTGCGTGCTAGTTCACTTTGTCGGTGGATAGGCAATTCGCGATTTCTTCGCACTTTTTGAATCAAACATTAAAAAAATCACCCCCTGCATCATGGGTGTTATTTACTAAAAATGGTTTGTGCCACGAGCGTTTAGTACCTATTTATGTTAACATAAAATAATGTTATTTTTGGCTATAATAAACTTTAACTTATATGGTATCTGTAAATTATAATGTTTCATTAAAATCAACACGAATAAAAAAAACAGAAAACAGGTGTGTTGATAATGCCTAGTAATAAATAGTTATTATGCAAAATGTTATTAAACTGAGTACTCAGAAATGCGCTGCATGGGTTCTTTGCTGTAATTTTCTAGACATTGTTTTCGTGAGGTGGAGGAAAAGCCTGAATGTAGAACTTAAGCAGGACTTCAGGAAAGTTGGAAGTAACCGTGAATGGACTATGATGGTGATGATGAGGTGGTAGATCATATGCGCCTTCGTGTCGCCCTTAATACCATCTTGCTTCTGTCTCTACCGCAGATGAGGGAAATAGCTCCATCCTGGGGTTTTTTCTCACGAAAATCAAATAAAATAAAAAAGAAAGTTAAAAGCTTCAAATTATGGAAACGAATTTCGTAGTGGAGGAATATCCATTTATCAAAAAATTTTCTTTTCTGAGTTGTGGAACGAAAAAAAAAAACTTTATTTGAAAATTGCAAAGAAGTATTAATTATTTTTTAACAATTATACGAGTTTATTTCCCCCTGCGTTGGCAGTCGTGCAGCAGACCCATTTCAATTCCACTTTGTTCGTTCTCCGCTCGTATATGTCGACACTCCTCATAGAATGATGAATCTTTCCCGATGAAAAAAGGTATATTGTGGTCTTATAGTATCATATGCACACACATGATATACATAATTATGAGAAATAATAATCTATATAGTGACAATTACTNGACCCATTTCAATTCCACTTTGTTCGTTCTCCGCTCGTATATGTCGACACTCCTCATAGAATGATGAATCTTTCCCGGTGAAAAAAGGTATATTGTGGTCTTATAGTATCATATGCACACACATGATATACATAATTATGAGAAATAATAATCTATATAGTGACAATTACTAAAAAAAACAGCAATTTTAACTGAGGCAACTTGATGAAAATAAATTTTTTTCCTCAAATCGATTCAATTGAAAACCATGGGATTTCTCTTTTTCTCCTTCACCTCTACAACTTAAATATTTTACTAATTGTTGAAATAACTATCAAAACCATAATATAACTTAATCTATTACGTGTTATGAAGGTCAGGTGCTAGTTAACTCTGACGCGTTTTATTACTTCTAATAATTGTTCCTCATTTTATGTACTTCTAAATTAAGAACCCATAAGAAAGATCTTTTATGAAAGTGGTTGTTGTTAAGCTGTTAACGCAACGTATGTTATTCGTTCTCTCAGGTTGTTATTCCTAAATGTAAAGGTGTATTAATTCTTCTTCTAAACATTTCTAAGTGTTCGTTGTATGCTCTGAAAATTTATAGGCAGTTAGACTAAAATATTTGCTTTTATCAACCACCATACGGGTCAGCGAAGTTTGGTTTCGCGTTTATGCTTGTACATTGTGAATCGAGTTGATAATTGACGCTGGAAAGTCAAGGAATAACATTAAATATATTAAATGGTTATCTCATATCGGCCATGAGCATGGAAGGAATTCCTGAAGCTCAAGAGACAATTAGATATATGCTTACATGGAACTTTATTATAAAATTTCCAAATCCCTAACGCAATGCACTAGTTATCGTCTTTGAATTGTAATATTTCTACCTAACTGCATAATATTTGTATGTACATACATGGATACTCTACTTTCTTTCGGGTTAGCATTTGATTGGAATGTGAGACACTGGCAACTAATTTCTAACCAATTACAGCTAGTCTGTGCTATCTATCTAGAATCGAGACGCCGAGTTAACTGTATTTATAAAATTTGTTGATAAAACATTTCATAGAAATGTTACAATTGCAGGTTAAACATTTTTTTGTTAAATGGCGAAGGGGCCAACATGTATTTTCTGATATTTTAACTTTGTTTCTTTTTTTGGGGAAAGGGGGTGGATGGTAGTTGTAGTACTTTTCACTTCCTTTAGAAACCCTTTTTCCCTTTTTTTTTAAACTAATTTGTTGTAGTATTAACGATGTCAGCAATAACTATATGGTAAAAGGAAGGTAAACAATTACAACTTACGCTAATTTTTTTTTTGTTTTAAATGCAAAAATATTTCTTAGTAGCAAAAAAAATGTCTAAAAAGAAATTAACTCGTAACATGTGTTAAAATCCAAACGTCCCCACACTTTCTTACTAAACATTCACAAACACATAATTACTTCGCACAGTTTAACTTCTCCTATTCTCTTAAAAAAAAAGTTTATGAATATCAAAGCGTGCATGCAATCAATTCTGAGAGAAGCTCCAGTGTATTCCTGTAGCAGGAACACGGACTGTTAGCTTCTACACACTATTTGTTGAAGGAGATCAGATTATCTCTGAAGGAATCACGATAACGCCTAGGAGACTAGAAATAGCAATTGTTAAAAACCACAACACGGGTGTCTTTCACTTTCGTTAAGCATTGTGCTCCAAGCATTGAACGCAAGGAAAAAAAAATAAATATATTCAACAAACACAATAAAATGTTCAGAAAATTAATGAAATTGTTACTTGTTTTTATAATCTTATATTATTAACGCGAGGCTCATTAGGTTCAGTGCGTCGTATACTAAGTTTGTTTCGCTAGGTTTTTCTGCGTAGTTTCAAAAAATATAATTCAGAACGTTGTTTTATTTAGGTGAAGTAACATATCAAATTTTCCGCGATACATAGTGTAAAAGTATTATGTGTTTTGAAAATAAATAATTTATAGTACCGAATTGGGACTTATGGGTGCGGTCGGTAAGGCGTTAACTTCAGGAAGTGACCTTTCAGTATAGAATGCCCTTAGTGGGCCATGTGTACACGTCATATCATTTTTAAGTTTGTTGAATAGCAAAGCCGTTTCCCAATCAGCCCAACCGCGTGGGTAGAGGCTTAAACTCATTAAATATATTTTTTTAAGTTCATAACTGTTTTATTTTAAACATACTAACCAATGTTATTCGTGCTGCTATGCTTTCAAGTAAACATCCTCTTAGTAACGCAAAAGTGAGGCTGTAACATAGGATACAAGCTACACAATAATCAGGGAACGAAGTTAATACCCCAGTCTATTGATCTCTTAAAACGTATTATTCCATAGATTTTAAGTTATTTTATACTAAGAGAAATGCAAACGGGAGTGCCAAGAGGAAATCCGCCCTTCGCTCCACATGAAAAAACCAAGTGTAACACCTCCGGGAATCGAACCTTGATCGACATGGTAGGTAGCCAGCTCTTTACTAAGCCAAACGGTGCCTTCCGCTACATTTTCCCACTACATCACGTGCGCAAACGGCGGTCCATTTAGTCGTCAGCGGAGATAAGAGTTTCCACAAGAGACTCGGCGAGTTTAAGTTTTCTGACGGCGGAATATTTTTCAGGTTTTGAAAAGCAACTTAATGATTCACTTTGGAAGAGTTTTTTTTCCTAAGGGTACGCACGCTCAGTAAACACGATAGAACTTCACAGTCACGCTTGAAGTGATGAGTGATGAGTGATGAGTGAGTGGAGAGATTTGTGCGGCTCTCAACATCGATGTCTTGGGAGCCGACGAGGGTGAAGCGAGGTGAGACGAAGCAGCAACGGAATGCAAAGACGGGGGTGATGCGGGAGAACCCCAAGAAAACCCGCCAACCAGCGTCATCGTCCGACACGATTCCCCGCATGCGAAAATCCGGGAGTCGAACCTGGTTCGCCTAGGTGGGAGGCGAGAAGTCTAACCACTACACGACCGTGGCACTTAAATCTGAAATGCTTGTTACATTGCAACTCCGGTTTCAACTAATTAAAAGAGGAACTGTTCCGCGCGCTCGTAGAAACTGCAGTCAGTTTTTCAGTTTTTTTAATGAAAAAAAATTATCAGTGAAATTTCCTGAACGAAACAAGCAGTCGCTTACACAGTCATGGTGTTCAAGTGTCGACTGTTGAACGAAGAATCCAGTGGGACGGCGATGAAAGGGAGGCGATGTTGACATACAAAGCAGAAATGTTTGAATACAGCGGTGGAGAGGAACAAGAAAAACCCCGAGAAAACCCCTGACCATCAGTAACTAGTTCTTCGTTTTGCAATATTCGAGGGATTCCAGCATGAGAGCGAACCTGAGTTGTTGCAGAGTAAGCGACCGAACCAACGAAAAAAAAGTTACCAGTACAATAATGTTTCGCAACGTATGTACAGAAATCAGTCTGTATTACAATTTTAAAAAAATGTCATCCTATTCCTATCTTAAAGACGTTTTCATATTAGTTGAGAGCGTCAGGTACTGAATTTTCTGGCAAATAATTTTACTCTTCAAGTAACATACGCTGATTAAATGTGCGTTATGTAAGCGGACTATGTTTTTTCAGGAATGTGCCGTTAACGTTTTGAGTGTGGTACAAATCTTCAAACAGACAGTACGACGCAGAAGTCACTTACTTCCACTACTGCACAATCACCAGTATTATTGGTTTAGTTATTTACATTTGCCACCGTCCTATTCTTCTCAACTCACCGGGTTCTCATTGTGGATTGCGCAGTATTCAATGCCAGCCATCTGCCAGGCAGTAATAGTCGGGTTTTTCCCTGCGTAGCATATGCAACCCTTCGTGCTTACTTCGGTAATTTATACATAGAGTGTTGCTGGCGTGATGTTAGGTAGCAGTGAACTTCACGAGAACTGCCGAGAGCGTAAAATTACATTGCTAGTGTTGTCAAAAAAAATGCACACGTCCGAATAATATATTAGACTCTATTTAACTCTGTTGAAAAGTGCTGGTAGCGTAAGGTTAGGTTTCCAGTGTACCTGCAAGAATTTGAAGGTATTTTGAAGTAACATTTTCTGTATTCGTGTGTCTCCATCGTGTATGTGTAAGTGTGCACGGTTCCGACGGTCTGGTATAAAATAATTCTTATTTTGAGTCCCGTCGGACATTAGTCCAGATTCCCGTATCATGAAGAAAACGGAAAAGAAGTTGCCGTCGTCCGGTGAGTTTCCCGGGTTCTTTCTCCGCCACGGCTGCACTCCGCCCGCACGCGTTTAAGGGCGAAAATCGCCTGCTGGCCCCAAACCAGAGCACGCATAACTTCGGTGTACGCCACGTCCATCCTAAAGCGCGAGCCACATGTGCGATAAAATAAAATAAAACGTGCCTCTTCGTCGGAAAAAATTTATGCTCGAATACGCCCGACACCCATCAGACTTCATACTTGGCAACTCTGTCATCTGAAGTCATCCACCAGTTACATTGTTAAAGTCAATTTATGGTCACTTCCAACTTTTCTTGAAGCCCTGCTAAAGTTATACTTTCAGACTATTTCTCCTCCTCATTTTGCGGGGATCGATCCCGGATTTTTGCACGTGGGAAGCGTTCCGAGCGATGCTACTGGTCGGCGGGTTTTCTCAGGGATCTCCCGTTTCCCCCACTCTTGCATTCCGGCAATGTTCCATACTCACCTCACTTTACCCTCATCGATTTTCAATATCTACATGCCAAGAGNAATATCTACATGTCAAGAGATACCCAAGTTCTCTTCACTCCACTCACTTCTCCTCCTCACGCAAACATATTATAACCAAGTCTAGAAAATTACATCAAAAGGCAACACACCGTGTTTGTGAGTNAGATACCCAAGTTCTCTTCACTCCACTCACTTCTCCTCCTCACGCAAACATATTATAACCAAGTCTAGAAAATTACACCAAAAGGCAACACACCGTGTTTGTGAGTACTTCCTTCAATCATATTTTGCTTGAGAACTATACCTTTCTAGTCATTGCCAACACTTCTACCTTCTCCCCGTTTTTATTGATGTTAATTATAAATGAAATATTGTTATTTATAGATAAAGTAAAACTAAAAGTCCAACTTAAAAAAAAAAGGTACTTCTATACTAACAGATGTATCAATCGCTTGTGATAACTTATGTTTTAAGGAAACAAGCAGACATATTATACATACCGTTATCAAAGGTTTGATTCAAAAAGTGTGAAGAAACCGCGAATATACTATATTTCTGCAATTGAATTACACTTACATTCCCCGGTATGTAGAATGAATAGGTTCCGATCGGATCTAAGCAGCGCCGGTGAGGGTGAAATGGGATGAAAATAGAGCAGCGTTGGAACGTAAGGGCAGGAGAAACGCGAGTGCCAACCAACGGCAACGTCCGCCACGTTTCTCAAATACGAAGATCCCGTGGAACCTGCCGGGAATCGAACCCGGTTCGCCTCGCGGGATGCGAGCGGTCTGACTACTACAGCGTACCACTGTGGCCTTACGCGTCTCTCGAGATTCTGTACAAACAGTGCGGCATTTACCAATAATCCTGATCATGTGCCGGGAAGCAGATCGTTTTGCGTTTATTTCTTCGGAAACAGATAAGTTAATCGCGTGCATTTTTAGTCACAAACATACCAATATGTTATATTAGACTTCTCGACGAAAAACTAGAATATAAACAAAATTAGGTTGTATGAACACTTAAAAAATTTTTAGACCGTCTGGAACGCATGAAGCTCAACTGTAAAAAAATATACTGGTTTTCCATTTATGCGCCCTTCTGTACTCGCCATCTTCCGCTGATAATTCAAAGCTAGTATTTTAAACAAGTCAAAGTTAATTTTACGCTTTATGCATTTTCCCTGTGACGTCAAAACTTGTGGTGCGTTCGAATGATTGACATGCATTGTAATAACTTTGTGAGATGCTACTAAACTATATTCAGTATTGTTATGAAGCATTATTTTTTTTCTTTCTACACTATATGTTTCGGCAATAAGGAAATTTGGGTTTGCGTGTCTTCTTCCAAACACATGATAAAATATTTTATGGAAATTTGGGCACTTATGGAATTAGAGCACTAAGTGACGTTTATACTATTATTATTCATATGTTTACGATACATTTATTAATGACAGTTCTGCATCGATGTAGTCGTGCGTATATTCAACTCTTGAAATCACAGTAAAATTTTTACGCGTGGAAAATACTTTACTTTCTTTTTTTAACACACATTTTTCAAGAAAAACATTTAATGATTAACTGCATATCAGTAAAAATTTGTTTAATGACAACATTTATTATAGCAGTGGTTAAACTCTTAGGGGTACATATAGGATCATCATGTCCTGTTGCAAAGCATACACACACATAAATAAGCTTACAGACATATAGGCCCCATATATTTCGGAAAGTGGGAGGTAGACATGTTGGGAGGTACAAAAAACATAACCGAGTGAAAATTATTGTGATTCTGCGTAGATTTAATATGAATTGAAAAGTGATCTTTCGAAGCCAGTCAAACCTTCACAATGTGCAAGTAATTTTTAATATTTTATATCACCTTTATTAAAGACTTTAAATTTTAATTTATCTTACGTAGAGAAAGTTGCCCCATTCCAAACACGCGATCACCAGTGTCATTAAAACTTTTTTTTATGAATTGAAAACAAATTAAAAACATAACTTTAAAGGGCAGCATGCAAAGTAAGGTGTAAAGAAAGTAATGCGAGCATAACTTTTATAAAAGCGTAATGTTGCGTTTACAAAAAGTATTCAAATTATGTCACTGTGAAACCGGTTTGCGTTTACGTTCGTGTTTTCCTAAACACAAAAAATTAGCGAAATTCAACATGTATTCAAAATTTAACATAGCTATAATTGAAAGTATATTCTTTACTTAGTACTACATGATTCTGTAACTGCGTAGAAATTTCACAAACAAAGGAAGCTAGGGTCTCACAGCGTAGTGGTTAGAGCGCTTGCTTTCCACCAATACGAACCCAGCTCGATCCCTGACGAGGCCACCCGGATTTTTGTAGGTGGGGATCGTGCCGGACGACGCCATTGGTTAGTGGGTTTTCACGGGGTTCTCCCGTTTCACCGCCATTGTATTCTAGTTATGCTTCGTATCCTCCTCGCTTCATACCCACCGGCTCTCAAGACCACGTTGTAAAGAGCTGCCCAAACCTCTTCACCCTCCAAATAAAGCTATTTTCCGCTGTCAGCACATCCATCGTAGGTTAAATCACCACAGGTGCAAAATACATCAAAATACAACAGCACACAAAAAACTTTCTTGACCATCAAATGTTCTTTCATGTGACGCGTCTTGTTATATTCTGTACCATATGAGAAGGCCACTTTTTGACAGCTCGCTGAAAGTAGCGCCACTGTTTACATATGACTACGTATCTTCCGCCATCAGCTGATCGGTCAAGATGGGGCTGTATTTTTTATCAACACGCTGTCAGCTAATCCACTTCTCATTGTACTGTCATGCCAAACAAATTTTAAGATATTTTAAGACTGACATCAGTTAAAAAAAAAAAAAAAGTTATAGAAGTAAAAATATAAAATGTTGCAAATAATTCAATATTTGCTAACTCTCTTTTTTAATTTGTCCGAGATAGTGAATTTGGGTTAACATTTTCGAGACGGTCTGTTGTATCTATTATCACACTTTGGACTTTATAGCTAATATATTTGAGTTGGAAATATGTGACGTGGAATAACTTTAGAATTGCTTAAAAACTATTCAGCCGTGTCTAACTTTCTTCGGTAACAAGGAGGTGGGTTTCGAGAGAACAATATCACGTATAATTTACGTAGACGAACGATTACCGGCCGAATATAAATTACTTGTACCCCAAATCGTTGTACATGAAATATATGTTACTTTAAAAATTATATAGAACTCGCAGGAAAATAAAACCATTTGTATAAGCGCATAAATACGTTATTCTAAACAACAAAACTATTATATGTTTCTGGGTGTAGTTCGGGATATGGATAACAGATGGCACGGAAGGGCATATTGCAAATGATGGTGCGCTTTTAACTCACAAGATGGCAGCACCTGGTTTGAGAGTCCGGAAACTTTGGATTTTTTCGTCACATTTGGATACGTATCGTTTTATTGTGCATCTCATTTTGAACACATATACATTACTATTTTATCACGAAGTTTCGTTTCTAAAACTAAAAACTGCTGTTTTATGACCACGTAAAATAAAATGTATTAATTAATCTACGAACTCTTTCTTATCCGCGTATCTTCTGCTTGGTTAATGTGCGCCGGCACTGCTCTCAGAATAGCCAACGTAATATTAATTTATGTTCGTTCGTGCATCAGCTGATACAGGATTTTGTAAATGGCACGTTGTTTGTTTTCAATCCGTTACGTTGCCACTCACTGACTGTCAGAATGTGGCCTTCTTATATGAAATGAACCATAATCGTGGATTTGCTCTTACCAAGGGAATTGCAAACAGATGTGGACACATGTGTACCCCGAAAGAGCTTCTTTAACGCTGGAATTTACAACCAGCACAAGCACATTGTAATTATTTATTTATCCGTCTCATTTTCTCTGCTTAAGAAGAGCCTCAGATGTAAAACATGTCTGAAATAAAAACTGTACGTCTGATATGTTTTTCTTGATACATTTATATGTCCGACGTTGAGGATTTAACTATTGTCCAGTTCTGCGCCTACGCGAGAGGTTTAGAAAACAATGGAGACTCTTTAAACATATTGTCATTTTAGTGAGCTAACCGTTTTAAATTCTGTCCATGTGAATTCTTTACCTCTGAGAATTATATATATATGTTTAACTCAGCTTCAGATGGCCACAAATGGTTAAATCCTTTATTTAAAAAAAAAAAAAAAAAAAGTGATGCACACTTAAGAACTTAACAGTTGATGACCAAGTGGTGAAACCTAGGTTTTAATTTTGTGTACATTTCTTGCGTATCCAAGTCAACTATTTCTGCGTAGCGTTGATATTTGTAACAGTGCACTGTTCTTTTTTTTTATACTGTCCGCTACTTGAACGAAGTAAGCTACTTAACAGTGATTTCTACAGATTCCTCTAGCTAGTCACTAATGCAAAGTGCAGTATTCTTATTCACCAGTGAGTAGCAGCTTGTTATCATTTTAGTCTGTGTAATAAAAAAATGTACGNCAGTTGATGACCAAGTGGTGAAACCTAGGTTTTAATTTTGTGTACATTTCTTGCGTATCCAAGTCAACTATTTCTGAGTAGCGTTGATATTTGTAACAGTGCACTGTTCTTTTTTTTTATACTGTCCGCTACTTGAACGAAGTAAGCTACTTAACAGTGATTTCTACAGATTCCTCTAGCTAGTCAAAGTGCAGTATTCTTATTCACCAGTGAGTAGCAGCTTGTTATCATTTTAGTCTGTGTAATAAAAAAATGTACGTGACGTAGCGTCCAGTTGCCAACTCCTTTGGCGCGACGGTTGGCATTTGGTAGGAATGGTTGGCTATATATACCGCTCGAGTACACACGTTAAAACAGTTTAGGCCCGACGTAATATCACAGCGAAAATTTTTTACCAAGAAAATATTGCGAGATTACGTAACTTCCCCCAGAAAGTGATGCAACTGAGCCAGAAAAAAATTTTAGAACATGTCGCAAGTGTACACCTTTGTAAACATTAGTAATGGTTGTTTGATTGTTTAATTGCTAGTTGATAAACATATAGTTCGTAAGTGTCATGTATTATTCTGTTTCGCCATCTTTGTGCAACCAAGTTTTTATGTCAACATTTGGAACACACGTTCGGAATGAAAACAAAGACCCTCTCTTATATTTGATAAAATATGAATATTATTCAAGAACTGAAATACTTTCTCTTTAAAATATGTTTGGTTTGTTATATCTTGCGTCAATGTTTCGAAAAACCACAGTTTGTAAATAGTGCTTCTTGTGAAACTTTGCGAACATTGTGTTACTATTATTATTTCATCAATGGAAACTACCATATTTGTGATCAGAAAAAAAAACAAATTTTTTNACCATATTTGTGATCAGAAAAAAAAACAAATTTTTTCGTATGCTTACTTAAAAGCTATAATATTTTTTCTACATAAAAACATGCCATATTTAAATTTTTATATAGTTGGTCATATGTTAGTTAATTTTTATAAAACATTCAGTTGACAATTGGTTTGTATACATAGTTGAGCAACGTTGTACAACCAACAAAATGTAACAAAAAAAAATTAAAAAGTACTTGCTCTGAGAGAAAATAAAGGCTTTTTGCTTATGTGTTGAGACAACGTTCTGAACATCTATGTTTGTAATGGCCACTTTTCGTTACTATGGGCTAACATTGTGTTAAAAATTTTAACTTATGCCAACATAGGTGTTATCAATATGTTAAAATAAAATAAGTACCTGTAATCCCTTACATTTGCTTCTGGTATTTCTAGCACAACTACTCTTCTTTAAAAGAAACGGTGTACAGTTTGATGTGAGTTGGTTGCTACATAGTTGAGAAAAACGCTTTTGCAAATGATAGGTGTTCTAACGTTTCGCCATTTTTTCTAACTGCTGGCATGTGGTTGGTAAGGTTGGAAATACTATGTGTTGAAAATTCAAACATTTCGTGATTCTTCTGGAATAAATACAGAAATTGAATTCCAGGCAATATTAAAAACTATATTTATATAAAGGACTTTGTTAAAAAAAAGTTTGGATTTATTTCTGTAAACGAATTTATTCAAGCCATAATTTAAATATATAAATAATCAAGCGCAAATAATTTTTNTTTGGATTTATTTCTGTAAACGAATTTATTCAAGCCATAATTTAAATATATAAATAATCAAGCGCAAATAATTTTTAAATAAAGTAAACATTCGAATAATTTTTGCCTTTTGAGATAGTAAAATTTTATGTAATTTATGAAAGAATTAAAGCGGAATTAGGCAGTACATTTTCGGTCAGTTGAAGTTTGATTGGCGTGTTGTTGTACTGTAAGTTGCATGATAAACTGGAATAAAAGCTGGGATNTTTGGATTTATTTCTGTAAACGAATTTATTCAAGCCATAATTTAAATATATAAATAATCAAGCGCAAATAATTTTTTAATAAAGTAAACATTCGAATAATTTTTGCCTTTTGAGATAGTAAAATTTTATGTAATTTATGAAAGAATTAAAGCGGAATTAGGCAGTACAATTTCGGTCAGTTGAAGTTTGATTGGCGTGTTGTTGTACTGTAAGTTGCATGATAAACTGGAATAAAAGCTGGGATATGTTAATACGCATCAGTTTGTGTTACAATTTCACATGTATGAAAGAAAAAATGTGTTTCAATATTGATCGTAATTTTATATGTTGCGTGCTTTGATTCAGCAAGAAGCTAGAACTTGAAATATGAGCAATACGAGAAAGAGTGTAAGACACAACTCTAACCGATATTTCTTCTCTGCTTTGAGCTGTAGTGGTGTAGTGTATTAGCACATTGCATTCAAAACTCAAAAGACGCCGGTTCGAGCATAACACCCACTCGGCAGATTCTTCAGAATGCAGATTGTTGTGAAGGGTCGTCAATACTGAAACTGAAAATAAATAATTAACACTGGTTAGTGGAGAAATTCTGAAAATATTTTGTAATTGTTTAATAGTATTTAATACACCACTAATCAACATTGTTTATTGGCCACTGTTNTCTAATTGTTAAATAGTATTTAATACACCACTAATCAACATTGTTTATTGGCCACTGTTATGCTCTCAATAACACATCTTGCAAGCACGTTACAAATGATGTAAAATGCTAGTAGACCTTGCGTTGGTAATAGCCTGTCATTGGTTGGTATCAAACTAATAACATGGTGCCGAGTGGCCTAGGCTNTAGTAGACCTTGCGTTGGTAATAGCCTGTCATTGGTTGGTATCAAACTAATAACATGGTGCCGAGTGGCCTAGGCTCAAGTGTGGTTTTGATGTTTACTCAACATAATTTTTACAGTATTGGCCTACCAAAAATTCCTGCTGAGGTTAATACGTGCCCTCTCCCCTGTGTCTGTAATGAATACGCCATAAAATAGTGCAGAATTTAATCGTGTAGTAAAATGTATTAATAAGCGATGCGATTCACAAGAGTTTTAATTTGTCAATTATTGCTGCCAGCACTACGTAGAACCATGGGCGTGCTTCATCAGTTGTGGGACTGACAGGAAGATTATGCAAGTACGACAATCAGTTTAGGTTTCGCCTGGAATTTTTTTTTGTGCTGGCAGCAAAAGACTTTTCCTGGTCCAGCCATCCTAATTTTGGTTTTTTCGTTATTTCGAGAAATCACTCCAGGTGAATGCTGGGGTAGTTCTTTACTGCCCCGTCTTGCCGATTCCTCCCCTATTCCTGCTTATCTGAGCAACTTGCTTATTCTGTAAGGAACTCGCTGTCGGCGTGACGTCAAGATCCTGCCCCTAAATGCATTTCCCCAGAATAGCTTTTTGCTGACTTATATCAAGCAGTGCCTTAAAACCTCGTCTGGAGATGTTTCGCTGAAGAGGGAACGTCGCCTACTTGTGGGACGGCGTGCGTAGCGCTGCGAGCGTCGACAGCGACAACTACTCCGGGTTTTCTCTCGTCCAGAGTGCCGGCGACGTCGTCGGGAAACGCGAGTCATCTTGACCTGGTCAGCGGACTGTGACCTCCACCGTCTGCCGGAAGACCTTGGAAATCCGACGCCGCGCCTCTTTCTCCGTGGCCAGGGACCGCGGAAAACCCTCGCCCCCCTTCTTCCTCCCGACATCTCATCCCTTCCACAGGCGCCATCGTAGTTCTCTGCGACATGACAGTCACGTGACGCAACGGTAAGCCACTGTGCTCGCATTCGGGAGGGCCTAGTAACGAGAACCGGATTCGATTCCCGGAGGGGTCGCTCCAAAATTTTCGCAAGTGTGAATAGTGCCGGACGTTGCTGCTGGTCGGCGGGTTTTCTCGAGGAACTCCCGTTTCCCCCGCTCCTTCATTCCGGCGCTGCTACATACTCATCGCGCTTCAACCTCCTCGGCTCTCAAGAGCCGCCCAAATCTTTTCACTCGCGATCGGTCCCGCCATCTTTATTTCTGTTTAACATGCATGAACGTAGACGGATGCAGAAAGGTTAAGGGGGGAAGGTCGATATATAACCCCTTCCTCCGCGAAATAAAAATAAAATATTATAAAAATAGAGAAAAGTTACATTTTTAAAATTTTTTTTCATATTGGTATATAAGAAACGTGCTATCCTCTTGAATATGAAAGAAGTTTTATAGAATTTTGTTGTCCCATAGCTTAATATTAGTTCATTGATCGTAAATAATTTTTTGAGCTAAATGTAAGTAAAATAATATCTTTAATTTCTTTACTTATGAGAAATTTGCAACCCCCCTCTAACACGAAGAAGGTTCATAGCATTTTGTACAACCATCTATGTATATTGAACTATTGGTTGAAAACAATTTTTTAAACTAAAATTTGTAAAATTGTATTTTTCAAATTAAAAAAATACGAATTTGAAATCTTTTTGAAGTAAATTTTCTGGCTAAGTTCCTTTTCCACTGTCTCCCGGTATCACTTCACTCCAGGCGAATTCTGGGACTGGGAGGGTTCGCTACTATTGGCCTTTGCCGACTCCTTCACCGTTCCTGCTTCCCTGAGCCACTTTAAACCATTTTAAACACCTCAAGGTTACATCCAGTCTTAAAGAAACGATGCGACTGGCCATTCCAAGACTACCATATACATCCTCGGGAAGCTGAATTTATCAGAAACTATATCCGTAACAGTAGTAAATTATAACACGTAAAGATGCCATTGATTTAAAGTACAGAGGCCACTTCTCTTTTTCTCAAGGAAAATGCACTGGAAAATCCCTAAACATGCAATTTTTTTTAAAACCATTTTTGCTTTTTTTTAATATTTTAATATATTAAACATAATAAAAGTCCAAATTGGCGGCTAAAGGAGGTAGTGGTTTATCTTTCCTGGAAAAACGTCGTCTTTCCAAAACATTTATTTGCTTAAGGTGCGCGTATATGCCGAAACATGAATTTTTGTAGACAACGTTGTACTAGGGAGTTCCTTACTTGTAGTGACCGACGGACGTCTGGGTAAGTCTCGAAGAGGCGAAAGGGGCCACGGTGGTGTAGTGGTTAGACTACTCACCTACCACCTAGGAGAACCTGGTTCGATTCCCGGCGGGGTCGCACCCCGTTTGTGGGAATGGTGCCGGACGAAGTGATCCCTCTCCCCCGGCCGCCCAGTCGGCGGGGGAGAGGGATCACGCCCTCTCAACGCAGACATCACCAGCGCTCACCTAAGTTGACCAGAACCGTAGCCCCGTTCTGACTCATAAGCTCACCCGAGCATGTCCTACCATAAGGCCTGAGATCCTCGTACTCAGGTTACCAAGCGTGTGGTCTCGCCAGAGCACTATCCAAACCCCTAACGTCATCACAGGACGCTACCGGAGCAGATGCCTGCTCACCGCCCGCAACAAGTA
>NQII01001476.1:45292-58121 GCA_002778355.1 Clitarchus hookeri | reverse complement strand
TTTTTCCCACGTTTAGGCCGAGAAGCGCGGGAGCGATAAGGGCGACACTGCCACGCGCATCAAGTACGCCATCGCCGCTAAGCGCAAGGCTCTGAACTGGCGTGCAGTATTCTCGTCGTGCTGCATGTACATATTGGACTTTCAGCGGTGAACATGTTATTTTATAAGTGGGAAGTCTTCAGGAAGGTTCAGTGCAGCCCCCCTATAGTAGTTTTGTATGTATCTGATGCGTGCATTTTGAGCTACAGCACCTTGGAAAGGCCGTTTTTAACGGTTTTGGAGTACTGTGAATTGATGTTTCTACGTACGTGATATTTTGAAAGTACTTAACAGATCTCGTCTGAAGTGTGTGTTCTTTTCGTAGATCAGCACGTTGGACGCACGCTTAATAGTTTTGTTGAAAAACGTGTATTTCGAACACTCTGCAACGCAGTTCAAGCGCCAGGTAGACGGGCGCCTTAAAGTAGGAGAGAAGTCTCCAACGGAGAACTGCATTCTTATGTACAATACGCAGAACTCATTAAAAACGCGTACGCACATTACCAAAATTGTTGCAAAAGTACAATTTATGTTGCATATGAAAATAATATATATATATATATATATATCCATATCTAACGAAGTCTTATATTTTGCAAAATATTACATTATAAGTTGTTAAAATAATTATTTATATTATACATATATAATATTCTACTTTTAATTAAAAATTTTGTTTACAGTCTATTCACGAATACTTCCATTTTTTCTGACGCCCTGCCCAAGTTCTATTTTCGGAATATTCCTCTGCTCCAAGCAAACAAAGCTACCCGTATTGCAAGAGAGCGCGCCGGCGGCAGACTTTTTTTGGACTTGATTCACTACTATCGTCACTGCTTGTTCCTTATGTTATTTAACGTAACAAAATATATACTAAAACCTGGCCAGAGAACATACCAATGAATAAAAAAAAACACGTAAATCTGATAAGTGGTTCTCGAGTGATAAACGCCTGACTGGCTGACTGAGAGACGTTGAGTTTTATAGTATGTATAGAGTATAAAATAATAACACTAAGTCAAAATCAAGTTTATTTTAGAAAAAAGTTAAATAATAATTCTTCACGCAAGCGGAGCCGCGGGCACAACTAGTAAAAATTAATTATATAAGTTTGTCATATCCATTAAACAATTTAACCAACTTAAATTAAACCGTGTATGCTGACATTATCTTTAAGGAGCATGAAACTTACTTGCACATATCCTCTTGTGCTCATCTTTTTGAAAGATAGTGCCAGGTGGGAAAATGTAACTTTTATGCCATTTCTCGGGAACCAGTCAACCAATTTACACCGGCTTTCAAGACCTCGATGTTAAGAGCCGCCCAACTATCTTCACTCACTCGCTAATTTTCACCAAACTTTTCACACAAGTAGTGCTAGGGTAGGCCATGTTAAGTTACGTTTTTAGTTGCTCACGGGCTTGTTTTCAAAATGATGTTCCTGTAAATGCTACCACAACATTAAACTGATAAGAACTGAAGTTGATGCTCCGAATCCTACCTCCGTAAAGTAGTTGGCTACACGTCAGCTTGCGGTAGGTGGCTTTTTGGGTTCGGGTCCCGAGTAAGACACGCGTGTATTTCCAATCGTCTCACTAGTATAGCATTTGTTTCTGGTTCCATCCTTAATTATATCGCTCCCATTGAGACGTCGAGGCCTGCCTACCAGCGGCGTGTGGTGAACTGTTGCAAGGTGAGCTGTGTTTTTCACTGAGCTATATATAATAATTTGCTAGTGTGCAGATCGGCCATTTAAACGTTGTAGTGCAGTTGACGTCTCATCACTTATGTACAGGGAGTCTCGCTGCTTTCTCGTGAGTGGCCGCCATACATACACTTTCTCCCGTCTCCACTCTGGTTACTGGCTCCTGCTGCGTGCGCCGAGTGTGTATAGCACTGAGCAAGCCCCAGGTTACCTTGCAACACGTCACCACACGTCACTGCTACCTACCATCTACCTTTCAAGAACTTCATAAAAAATATTTGCATCCATGTAGAGGAAAGTAAACTCACTAGTTATATCGTAACTTCTTGTTTTTATTTGGAAATAAACAAGAACTTACTAACGAATTTACAAAGAGGTTCCGTGAACTAAGGGATATTATGTGAAATTTTTGGAAAGTCATTTGTTGGAAGAAAAAAAGTGTCCGTAATTTTACGGCGTGTCATTGATAATTTTATTACAGTTTTTTTTTCGTCAAATTACAGTTTATTTTTACCAAAGTTCGCAGGTAGCACCGTCATCAAATTGTGATATATCCCGTACCCACTATCGCTGTCGTAAAATATTTTATAGTGCAACCAACACCATTTACAGAAGTCTGGCGTCATCGTACTACGGACGTTTCTCTTTGGTACACTGAAACAAAAAATATGGTCGTGAAAACCTAATGTTTGTGCTCATGACCCATTTATCCTCTTAATACAGGCGGCAGCAATCAGATTGGTTGTTGGTACCATTTTTAATATTGTTACCGTCGATAGCTATTGTGACAGAACTGTATTTTGCGGTCTTGTCTGTGATTGCATCTGCAAAACCGACCATTCCTTCGAACAGAACACTTTCATCGATATCTCGATTGCTCTCGCGACAAACAAAACTGTAATAAACCAACAGAACCTCTTGTTGCTGGTACAGAAGGTCGGTTACTTCTATCATGAAACCCGATTGCAAGACAGTTGTATTGTCACTTCTGAGATTTTTTTTCCCTCCAGTGTAGGGAAATATGAATTTCGCGAAAAGGGTTTTTGTGTAGCTTTATTCAGAATCACTTTCCCTCAGATTCACTTTCACGGTTGAATGGTTTACTTACCACGCGATTTAGGCTGGGACTACGACGACTTCACATTTCACGTAACACGTAACGCGCAACACGTTCACGTAAAGCCGGCTACACCTTGACTAATGTGTTCCAAGGAGACCTATAGCGATCTATTAACGTAACGTTCACGTGATAGAAAAGCTCGTTAATGTCTAGATTTATCGTTATACCTGAAACGTGACTCTGCACCACGTGATCTCGCTGGCCAATCACAATAGGGACGCTGTTGTGTTATCTTTGCTTTTCGTGTTTTTATCCGCGTTGTGGTCTGCTCACACCACATGCATATATAACCTTCTCCCAGTATGAGGATGAAAGTGTAATGGAAGTTAGGCTAAAATGATGTACATTTTTAATTCGGAATAATGTATGGAGATTTACATTGCCGCAGTATATTAATTATGTTTCTCTCAGGCGTAAAAATGTATGTATGAAATGCAAATGTTTACCTTTATGTTGAAGTATTTAGTAAGCTTATTTCATAAAACAAAATTTTTATTTTCTCTGCAGATGAGAGTTTATTACATACGATTTATTCCATGTACTCGAAAACGTGTCTATATCTCCAAGAGACAATTCATTCTTGAAGTTTTGACGATGTCCTAACTATTTTCGAAGTTTGTATAAATCACGGACGTCACACTTTTGCAACCTGTTTATGAGACAGCAATATTGAAGTACAAGTACGCCTGCATATCAAGAATTTTGACAGTTTTCAATCTGAAAAGCAACAAAATTTATCCCATACATTTTTATTTAGTAAACTAAGGTTACGTGCTTACGTGCTTACGTGAAGCATCATGATATACGACTCAAAAAGACCACGTTTTACGTACACGTGAACGTGTACCGCGATGCGTGTTACGTGTAACGTGAAGTCCGCGAAGTGATCATAGTCCCTGCCTTAGGCGCATGCTCACAGACGGTAGGTGTCGGAGAAGCCTTCATCTTATTGGCCCAGTCGAACACCAAAACGACTTCTAAAGACATGAAGCTAATGACTAGAGGAATCTCGCAGGTGTAGGCACAGGATACGGAAGTCTTTAACTGCGCGGAACTATTCATCGGTTTTTTGAGTGAAGATCCTTTTTAATATTTCCAAGTACATCTACGGCAAGAATTTTATAAATGCATTACATTTTTGATGCTGATAGCAAAAGAAATAACTTAATTTATTGTGAATATCACCCCACTTAATGAAATAAGTGATTCAAATTTACAGCGTATAATTGTCGTGTCATTATCATTATGGTGCAAATAAAGTTACTAGAAGAGTTGTTAGAATTAAAAAAAAAACAGATATTTGTAGTTTATTTACGTCTTTATTTTTTTTTTTTTTGTTAAAGCAGTCCCTGGAATTATTTGCGTATATTAAACATGAAAAATGTCCAATGAATTTACATTTGATTCGGTTAAGAATAACGTAAAACCTTGTTACTTCNACATTTGATTCGGTTAAGAATAACGTAAAACCTTGTTACTTCAGCTTGTTTTTTGAAACCATAATGTTTGGTCCCATCTGATAAAGTTATGAATGCTCGATCATTGGTCGACGTATGATATACAATTTGAATCAAATAATGGCTTACCATTTTTTTCATCCGAAAACCAGCCACAATAAATCGTAAACAAAATTTACCGTTTTCGTCAAGAGGAGAGGGTTCCCATTTTAGTAAAGTCACCCTCATTCTCTTCCCATGCCCAGTGAGGAAACGACATTTATTAAATCATAGACCAGGTGGGTTTATTCCTCGCTAGCAATAAATCTTTGTTACTCCCTCTCTCTCTCTCTCTTGCCCTGGAAGTTACCCGAGCACGGAACTGCGAGTCAAGGAAATGTTTCGTTTCCCGTGCGCACGCGATCGTTCACAGCTCCGTCGCGAATTGCACGGATTGCGCGCATTCGTGCTGAATACGTGCTGGCTGGCGTAACAGCTACGTAATTCCACTTTGCGAAGGGAAACCTTCGTGTACCATAGCTTGTTATCATTCTCACGCCTGTGAAACCTTCGTGTGCCGTAGCTTGTTTTCAGTCTCACGCCTGTGAAAACTTCGTGTGCCGTAGCTTGTTGTCAGTCTCACGCCTGTGAAACCTTCGTGTGCCGTAGCTTGTTGTCAGTCTCACGCCTGTGAAACCTTCGTGTGCCGTAGCTTGTTATCAGTCTCACGCCTGTGAAACCTTCGTGTGCCGTAGCTTGTTATCAGTCTCACGCCTGTGAAACCTTCGTGTGCCGTAGCTTGTTATCAGTCTCACGCCTGTGAAACCTTCGTGTGCCGTAGCTTGTTATCAGTCTCACGCCTGTGAAACCTTCGTGTGCCGTAGCTTGTTATCAGTCTCACGCCTGTGAAACCTTCGTGTGCCGTAGCTTGTTGTCAGTCTCACGCCTGTGAAACCTTCGTGTGCCGTAGCTTGTTTTCAGTCTCACGCCTGTGAAACCTTCGTGTGCCGTAGCTTGTTGTCAGTCTCATGCCTGTGAAACCTTCATGCGCTGTAGCTTGTTATCAGTATCACGCCTGTGAAACCTTCGTGTGCCGTAGCTTGTTATCAGTATCATGTATGTAAATCCTCGCTTGTTCCGGTTGCATGTTCCTTTTGTTGATTATCAGATGATATTCAATGCAAGCTGGGAACTGTAGTAGGGTGGACGCTTAAGTCTCTTTGTAAGTCAAAGTTTCTTAATTATTATCTACTAGCTTTTTCCCGCAGCTTCGCTCGCGTGGTTATTGTAACAAACTTGTATGAAGAACTAACGGCATTTGTTAGTAGACAGACACTGATCATAAACACAGAACAGAGCACTAACGACTTAATTTTTTTTTGCTGGAATTGCTCTTTTACATAGCCACTGGTTGGCATTTATATTTCTTTATAGAACTGGGTAAACGCTAGCAGTCAGTTCCGTATCACTCTGCACCAAATTACCAAAATCCGCCCCCCCCCCCCTGGGGGAAATTGCCACACAGCCCTCGGCATCTGTTTCTTATCACCCATCTCCAATTTTTAATATTGTATCAGCATAATGTCCTGCATCAAAGTCTTTGTAAAGGCGCACTCTCATGTTTGTTGTCAAGCTGAATTTCTTGACATTTGCCCATAAGCTTGACGACTTTATTTAAGACACATAGATATACTGAACATGGCCCAAAACATGAACATCGCCAGTAGTAACAACTAATTTTCTGAATATCCAAATTTCGTCACCTAACAGGAGCCTGAGCAACAGAAATAATAGCAGTTTGATTAATAACATTTTCATGAACGGCAAAAGTCTTCCAGCATATAATGTCGAGTACATCAATTTGACTGAAGTAGTNTGATTAATAACATTTTCATGAACGGCAAAAGTCTTCCAGCATATAATGTCGAGTACATCAATTTGACTGAAGTAGTTAACTCCAGCAACAAGTGAGCTATGAGCATGACGGTAGAAGCAAATATCCAAAATGCCAGATCCAGAATGAGCAGTCATACCCTAAAGAGAAAATCTGTAGACGAAGTTAATAAGAACGTTGCTCTCTTGTGCTTGAGTAAGAAGGTAGAGTTTGGCGGAAGTCACCAGTCAGTAATACAACCATTCCTTCCATAATGTCTGTGTGGTTTCCTTTATCCTCTAGAGTTCTGTTTAGGGCTTCTATAGATCGTTTGTGTGACATTGTACTTTCGTCCCACACTAACAACTTAGGTTGACGTAGCATTGTACCCCGAGCGCTATTTTTACTAAAACGTTTTTCCTGAGTGAATTATATATTTTTTCGGGATAAAAATTAGCATTTGTCACTTCCCAGCCCTCCAACTATCGCTGTGCAAATAATTAACGTTGATCCGTTGCTCCGTTGTGACGTGAAAGGACAAACGAACTTACAAACACACTTTCGCATTTATAATATTATTTATTATGGTGTTTAAAAAAAAAGTTTAATTATTTCAGTATATCTGGCAGCAGTCACTTGCGCCAAAATAAAATCCTTTGTATAAAAAATTATTCATATAACGTTTGAATATGAACAGTGACAAAGGAATTTCAAAACGATGTATGAATTAAACGTGTGGCTTCAGCTTAGAATATTTTTAGTTTCGCCTAAGTGCCTAAAGAAATTTCACGGGAATTCTCAGTGTGGTTTACTATTCCTCTTTCTTTTCCTATTTTAGATAAGGTGCAATAACATTTATAGTTATAATAACTATAATTAAAACCGTAATTGCAAGCCTGCAAATTATTAAATTTTTAACAGAATGTGTTATGTCATTTCTATATGACTTCATGAAACACCTTAGCGGATGAAAATGTAATTGGAATTATTTTATTTAATATGCTTAGTACAAGATTTACAATTTTAATCCTCAAGATAACGCTAAAAAATAGCTGCAGTCTATTTATCCTTTGATTAGGTATTTTCAGCAGATTTCTTATGATAGCGTGTTCACGGTTAACAGAGCACTTCTGAGGCGCCAGCTACATTTCTCTTTCATGCATTTTATATCCTTTAGCCGCCTTTTTATAAAAATATTTCTATGTAAGTAATTTATATCCTGTGTATATTCCACCGCACTCGGATGCAACCACCGTCTATATTATAGATTGAACTCAAAATTCCATAGTTCATCTTTTCAACATATACTTTGCACTCCTCAAAATGTTCTCAAATTGTGTATAGTCTGTTTAGTAATAAAATGACAATATTAAGTTCCGTGATTTGAAAATACTTCATGATCTCGGAATATGTACATACCATTATATATACGTATATATCTTTGCAGGGGTTATGAGATAATCTTAGTTCAATTTAGTTCAGTTTCTATGTTTTAAATGTAAAATTTAATGTAATTTTACACGGATATCGTTGTTCTTCAGTATCCACCATTTTACAACCAAACAAAACTTTTGATTATACTGTTACTTTTAGTTATAGGCTGATTAGTAATAATTTTACCGATACTACATATTAATGAAGTTACGCAAGGATTTTCACTGACAAAGGTTCAATTTTTGCATTCAGACTGATCAAATTATAAAAATAACGAAATATTCTGTAACATAGTGAATTGGTTGTAACATTTCACTGTCGAATTACTACACTTATTTATAATTATTGTGTCATTTCAAAAACAATAACGTTTTCATTCTGTAAAGATACGTTGGTTGTAAAATGATGACTACAAGTGAAAAGCAATATCCTTGTAAATTGAAACCGCTATATTTAACGTTGTAAACACATAAACTGAACAAAATTTAATTTATGTTTGCTTTTAGACTGTGTAAAGACATTCACAGTATTTTCGCAGAATATGCATATATTGCGAGTACATGAACTATTTTTAAAACACAGAAATTATTGCGGTTTGCCATTATATGTTATATTATACTACCAAAATACAAAATTATTTTGTGCTAAGGCAAAGTATAAAAGTTGGTAAGGTAACTCCCTGAACATGAGTTTAATACTTGGGAGGGAAGTTCGATATTAACCACATCCACAAATTTTTGGTATAGGTAATATTTGGATTTTGTGACAAAATTATTTTACTATATTTACATCTGAATGCACCGTTTATTAAATTCTTGTGAATATTTACTAAACAGCTCTAAATAACAGATTAGCTACTGTATCAATCAGTGCACTTATTTTAAGTGATAAGTATTATTGTCTACAGATCCCAGATTTGACAGTTTCAAATGGCAATCAGTATATACTTACTGATACCAATTGAAACTTGACACGAAAACAGACGTCATACTTTTATTCAAGTTCTTTAACCTTTTTTTACTAATAAGGTGATATGTCTCATATGCTCACGAGGTTCTTTATCGCTGGAAATTTTTTTCTAGTCTTGTACTTGAAAATAGCCGCCTTGGCCCAGCACATATTTGGATTAGCCTAGAATGTTTACAATTAGCTGCCTTTACTTCAATATTATCAGCGGTACCGGTGAAACTATGAACTAAGCTTGTACAGGGAATAAACGCCTAATATTAGTAGCCAAATAAACGATGATGTAGAATTAAGATCAGATTAGCTCTTCGAAATACGTTTATAAGACGAGATGATTATATAGGAAGAAGACGACGGAACTATCTTCAAGAGGGATAAGAAATGAAAAAATTCTATATCATGAAATATGTACTCTGTCACTCATACAATGAAACGAAAATAATGGCAGGGCAGAGAAAAGGATGGAAATATACGACCGTGACGAACCAATCTGCGGATTAAAAACTTTGCCCGTGAATAGATGTAGCAGCAGACACATTGTGCAATAACAACGCCAAATAAATCTGAACTGAAAATAAGCGTGAACAGATAGTAAATGCGAAATACGAACTTTCCGAATCTGGGCACCAGTTATTCGCTGACAGCATCCAGATCTCGGTCGTTTGAAGCGGACGAGATTAAAGTCAGCGAGCGAAGGGAGTTGAGGTATTTGGGCGGCTCTTAGGAGGACCGGGATACTGGTATGTACTAAAACATTTTCTGTGAAATCGTTGTTTGCCTGAATACTCGGCATCTAGGTTAATAAATGTTCTCAAAATACGACTATTTTTAATTCTATCATATTAAGTGTATTCATGGAGAAACAAATTCGTGAAAATGGTTAAGTATCGCATTTTTAAAGCTTCCTCGTGTAGTTTCCTGACGCGGCAAGAGGAAAATACGATTAGATGAGCGTAGTTAAATTTAAAGGTTTCATCGCGTCTAATTGAATCCCACTGTTACAGATCTGATCTTCACAGGAAGCACTGCGTGGGGGTTCAGCGCATTGCGCGTAGGGGCGACGGGGCACTCGTCGCGCGTGTTATTGTCACCCGTATTGCTGTGACTCGAACAATCTTGGGGCCACGTTTTCTTAACACCAAGATCTTGAGAGCCAATGAGAGCGAAGCGAGGTGAATATGGGGCAACGCCCCATATTCGGGAGGTCCCCGAGAAAACCCACCGACCAGCGGCATCGTCCAGTAGCGACCCCGCCAGGAGTCGAACCTGGTTCGCCTAGGTGGGAGGCTAGTAGTCTGACCACTACACCACCCCGGCCCCCCGCGAGCGATAATACGTAGCTTACCCACAGAATATGTATGGAATGGCTGTTCACGATAAAGTGATTACTTTTGATATCAACCTTAGAAAAATGTCACTGCCCCTGCCTGCATATATTTTGACGGGAACACTGAGTGGCATTCACCCAGTAAAGTTGGTAACGGTAGATAGAAAATAGTTTCGTGCCTTAAAGTCGAATAAAAACTGTTAGGTAATCATTTGTGATTACTTAAATTATTTCTTTAGATTTCAGTTCTTTTAATCTATCGAAGTATAAAAATAAGCTGATTGGTAAAATAATTACTTTTTTATTAATTTCATAGTTTCACTTGACCGACGCATTAATAAAGTGATGAGGCCGACGGCAATGTTAATTTTACATATGATGGAAGCATACACAATGTGCATACAAGTAAAACTTAAGCAGGGCTATTATAAGTGCTCAGTTTAACGTGAACGCACTTTATACAGTAGCGAAAGGTGGGCGGTTCCTTTGATGTAAACG
Organism: Clitarchus hookeri; assembly: GCA_002778355.1. Lineage (NCBI taxonomy): Eukaryota > Metazoa > Arthropoda > Insecta > Phasmatodea > Phasmatidae > Clitarchus > Clitarchus hookeri. Next base: position 47,723 of record NQII01001476.1, on the reverse strand, counting down.
AACTCGGTCGGTCATTGGTCTCGGAACTGTGTTAAAGGTCATTGTGTCGGATTGACGATTGCATGTTGTTCCCTATTGGTCGAGCTGCCGTCTGGCATGTCAGTCTTCAGGAGCTGATTGGCCAACGGCATTCTGCCTTATAACTGGCTGGTGAGACTGGAGTTTGCAGTTCCCGCCACCATTTCACTTCTTTATTCTTGAATACTCTGTGGCTCGACCGCAGTTTGGAAGCCGTTCGGCCCGCACAGATAAAAATGTAATGTTGTACCAACAGTACTTATATTATTACAACTGTAATTTTTTGTTATCTGTTAGTCGGCAATGGTGGAAGAAACACTTCATCCTGTATGTACCCCCGTAGAAAAAAATTCGCACGGGGTAAGATCCGGGCTTCGTGGTGGCCAGTGATGAAGAGCCTGGTCACCAGCTGCTCCTCGACCAATCCAGCGTTGCGGCAACGTCTCGTTCAGGTATCCGCGAACAATTAGGTGCCAATGGGGTGGCGCACAAAAAAAGGAAACATTAGACCGTCCCCTTCACATTGACGTGTCGAATGCGAGCTCGCTAACCCCACACTACCTCAGACCAAGAGTTACGACCGCCATCCAATCCGTAACACCGAACATGCTAACAAGAGTGTGGCACGAGTTTGATTATCACGTAGATGTCGTTCGGGCCGCTCATGGTGGTCACATTAAACATTTATGAATGTATGGTAAACAAACTTCACGGTTCCACGGTTCATTTGATTGATCAATCAAGGTTGTAGGTTATTTTGTTTTGATATTATAGGCCTTCAAAGTTGGAGTATTCTTTTATACTCATACTGTATAGCATTAAGCTATTAATGTACATATAACATTAATTACTATTGTAACAATGTTGCCTCCTTACAGTACTGTCAATATTAAGGCGGTGTTAATGTTGCGACAAAACAAATTTTGTGTTTAGTTAAAGTTAACATTTGTGTTAAAAATTTGCTTACACCTTCTTTTATTTAGCAAATTATTCGTATGTAAAATCAATTAAGTGCAATTATTTTTTCAACGAAAAAAAATATTACCAACGAAGAAAAGAAAAAGATGGTCAGGAGTGGAATCTAACCAGGGCCTCGAGTACTCGACATTTTCCACTTTACGAAACCTGACATCCTACCAACTGTTCTATTTTAACACGTGTGAACATATTTCATATCGTGGGTATTCAGAACAATGAAACGACAAACTGCAGCTATCTTTCGTTACATGGATAAATTTTATGCTCTAGAAAGCATATTTGGAATACGTAAACTGATTGCGAGGATTGAAAGCTGGTCTAAGCTAAATTTGGTTTTCGTACTATGCTTCAAAACTTTAATATAGTGGTTCCATTTTACGAGGATATCGCTGTTCACTAGTGTCCGCCATTTTACAACGTCAAGTCGGTGTAAACATGTGTTAACTGGCCATTACTTTAAGGTCACAGTAACACAAAATATTTTGTTCTTCCTGAGATTTTTAGCGTAATACAATATATGTTTACGGCAACATTACTTATTAGCACTAACACAACCTTATTAGCACTAACACTTGAACAGTATATTTGCATTACAGTAATATATTATTTGGTAAATGGTTAACGTAATTAACATTCTCGCAACATTATACATTCTACTACAGCATAAACGTAAAAAGAAACACCTCAAATGTAATGTTTTTGCTGCAACATCATTAGACTTTTTTTCTGTGTGGGGCGTGGGAGATCTGTTGTGGTAGAGGTACAGAAGCGAAATGGCAAGGCGGATCCTTTGAAGCGGTCATACCCATTAGCTTAATGGCTGCGCGTGGCTTTGGGAACGTATCTCGTTTCTGATTGGCCACTGACTGGCGCGAACTACTTTCCCGACACGTTGCGGCTGGATATCGCGGCATATTTCACCTCTGCGTATAGTATACTCGCGGTATCTCCACAATATTTTTTAACAAACGTTCGCAAAACCACCCCATGCATGATGGGTTTCAATGTTTCCTAACTACGTCATTTATCATAAGCGCTTTATACTTCTGCTAGCATAAGACGACCTTTTTTCAGTTAATTGAAATTATAATTATATTTTATCTGCAAATTATATATAATTTATAATTAGTATGAATAAGAACAGAGATAAAACAGATGTGTTGGTAATTCTTAGTAAGAAATAGTTATCATGTAAAATTTTACTAAACTGCGTGTACACGAATGAGATTTGCTCCTTTGGTGTAATTTCCCAGAGGAATTTTCAGGAGGAATGTCGTGATAGTAGAACTTACGAGCGCCTTTAGAGAAGTTGGGGGTAGCAGTGAACGAACAGTTCTTGCCACTCGTTGGTGTTCGTGACGTCGCGTGTCTCTTCTGCCGCGGGAGCACGTCCTGTTGTCCGTGCCGTTGGCGTTTGTCGCCGCAGCGGACGGAC
>NQII01001476.1:0-32358 GCA_002778355.1 Clitarchus hookeri | reverse complement strand
AGGTAAGGCGTGGGTGTCAGTTTAAGTTAGATAACAAGGTAGTTTTTAAGTTGTCCCCATGGTAAGCCTTCAGGCACGACACCTGGGGGCCTTAATAAGCCCTCTATAATTACAATTACAAATGTACAGTCACACAGTTGCACGAACGTGGGGGTGTTTCTACGGTAAACTGAGTTCCCGTGCGGTATGTGAGGCGGTGGCTGCTGACAGGTTTTGAATAGTTAAAAAAAAAAATGTTTTATCATGTCACACTGAATGCTGTGACGCTGTTCAAAGNCCATTCCCCGCCCGCCACGACGGACCGGGTGCAATTACCCGGTGGGGTCGAATTCGGATTTTCGCATGTGGAAACCTTGGTGGAAGTCGCCACTGACCGCTGGTTTTCTCGGGGTACTCTCTCACCCCCCCCCCTTCCCCTTGCAACCAGTCGCTGCTCATTTTGTACTTCACTTCTCCCCTGTTGACGCTAAAGACATAAATTGTTAACTTATCCATATCTCTGTCACTCATCCCATTACTTCTTGTTACTTTCCAGTGGACTGCGTAAAGGTTGTTCAAGATAAATTGAGCCCTTTTGGCATCCTTGCGTAAGATATACTTGTATATTCTTCCAATAGATTTGAAATTAGCATGGTCTGATAACTTTACTCATGCGTCTATCATAAGATACCATCAAATTGTTAAAAGAGTAAATTTTTTAAAAAAATTTTTATTTTGACAATTTATTTGCATGGAAAAAAAGAGAAATCAAAATAAAGCACTTCAGTATTCACAAATGTTTAGCTAGTACTTTTATTTTGACGCTTATAANAAAAAAAGAGAAATCAAAATAAAGCACTTCAGTATTCACAAATGTTTAGCTAGTACTTTTATTTTGACGCTTATAAATGTACTCCGTCATTACCAACTTCCCAGGGTGCATGTCCGTCAGCATGCCCGTTAAAACCTATGCAGGTAGGGGCAGTGATATTACTAAGAAGTCATTTTCAAAATTCCTCGGTTACCCGTAATCAGCCTACACATGTCTGCAGCTATTCTTTATGTTTTTGCGGTCAGGTGTGAGAAAATTGATATTTATTCACTTTATTGAATAGATGAACATTAGACTGCGCAGCTGATATTAAGTGATTCGTCTGTGCGTTATTGACCCATATAGAAAGTTTCAAATACATTACAGAATTTTAAAAGGCGTTACATTTTGAAAATTAGTCAGTCACGAAAATTTTCCACTACAAATCACTTAATCTAACCTTATTTACATGGCTGAACAATGATCAGTATTCATTTGCCACACCATCAGCTTTTAAAGACCGTAATATGTTCTTTTATGTGGCCCTTATTTGTTGCGCCAGGGTAGACAATTTGGCCTGTTACAGATCTTTGTTACAAGGGTAGCTAAAACTTGTGAAAAACTAGTCAGTGTGAAAATATTATCTTGTAAAGGAAGTCTATAAGTAGGATAACCGACGGCTATGTTTACAGAAAATTTGAATCCCGGCATATTGCAATCAGTATTGGTATTTTACTGCTGCCTCAACATAATAAATTCGGGTAGAACTTCACATATTATTTCAGTCGTGTTAAAGGGGTTTAGATGCCTGGCATTTTAGATTTACAGATTTTTCGCCAAAAATACATTTGAACGTATATAGATTAAATATTTTTCGTATGGTAGATGATTAACTATTATTTCACACATTTAATGGATTATTACATTTGTGAGAACATAAAATAGAAAATAATAATACGAACTTAAAACGTCTAAATATAGCAAGAAATTACTTCTTTCCTGCGGCTACATAAATGATTGAAGCAACAGCAACCGTGCAATTCTGACTTCCGGAAATGTACCAAGCAATGCCTCATTTCCTGGTAGTGCGTCAAATTATCAAATTTCTGTGAAGCAGATTATGGAGGAAAACATAATAAATTAAGTATGGCTATTATCGAATCCCCTTGACGTCACCAGTTGCGCACAGAACCGCTGAATAGTACGGTTCCTCTTGTTCGTAAAACGCCTATTATATTTTTTTGACCCGGCTTTCAATACGAATCTACAGCTCTGTCGATAGGGTGGAGGGAGTGGACTGGAGAGATTTGGGCGACTCTTAACATGGAGGTCTTGAGAACCGATGAGGGTGAAGTGTGGTGAGTATGGAGCAACGCCGGAATGCTAGGGCAGGGGGAACGGGAGATCCCCGAGAAAACCCACCGACCAGCGGGCACGTCCAGCACGATCCCCACATGCGAAAATCCGGAAGTGACCCAGCCAGGAATTGAACCCGATTTGCCAGGGGGAGGCGAGCAGCCTAACCACTACATCACTGTGGTCCGTTTTGTTGATAGAACATCGACTCTGAACTTTTAGATGTCCGCTCGATACTACACATAATCCAAACACTCGTTTAAATGATTTCCAGTAAATTTTTATTAAAGACAAGCAGGTTAATCAAAACTGCCTCAAAACATATGCATTTTAAAGAAGAAAAAACTCAAATTTCGCGTAAGCAGTACAACATTCACAATATTTTTGGCCAATATGCCGTGTTGCTTATAATTAAAGAGTTTGCGATTTAGCTCTTTCTTGCAATAAAATTATTTTAAAAAATTTATTTTAAATTAGCAGAAAAGTTTTTTTGAATATGAAACATGCTATTTCTTAAGTTGTATTGTGATACGTTCAGTGAAAAAGACAATCCAATTTTTGTCACGAATTCATAGTTATATATCATAATTCCAAAAAAATTGTGCATTATTTATATTTATAATACAGGAATAAATGTTTTGTTAAAAAATGATGTTGGAATCATTTACTGTAAAGAATCATTGGGGCTACAAAACCTGTTAGTACAACAATTAGGATACAATAATAAAAGTTTCATACAAGTTTTTGTCGCCATGTACTTAATTTTTTTAGCTTAAATATTTGATACTTTGTTGGCACCGCTCGTACTAAAACTTCTCTTCANTAGCACCGCTCGTACTAAAACTTCTCATCAAAGCAGAAGCGATTCACTTACAAATGTTTCCATAAAAAGATTAGAATAGGATGCTATTATTCTCCATAAATCGCGTTGCAACCGGCTGCCTTTGAACGCCATGACAAGCAATCGGTTCAATAAGATGCCAGTTGCAGGAATTTTCGTTGTAATAAATGGGAAGAAAAATGCCATGAATAAAACTTCGGAAGGCCTATTCTGTCCTCCTTTCTCAAAAATAATTAATTAAAATTAATATCTGGACACTCGGTTGAATTATTTTATTGTAATATCTTTCTTCTAATGTTTTCAATTAAATCAATATGAAATGCGAAAAGTGATCACTGCTTAGTACACCTGAAATAAAACAATATATATGTGAAACTCGTTATGGCGATATCCGTGGTTGAAATAAATGATCCGATACTTTCTCACAATAGATTCCGCAGTGAGTCACAAAGTCCGAGGCTTTCAGTTTCATTTAATAAGGTTTTTTTTCCCAATCCCCCGCTTACCAAGCCTGTAATAGCGATGGGCATTTTCGTTACATTCAGGTATTCGTTACTTCCTTCACAAACTGTGACTCGTTACTTTGCTCCCGTTATTAGTTAATAGATACATTTCACGGGACCGGTATATGAACAGAGAAACAGGTACTCCAGTTTCTTACTCGTTACTGAAAGATTCGTGAACTTAGAACGCTCTTTCACCAAGAATAAAAAAGTGGTTGCTTAGCAGACTCGACGCAGCACATGCTTTTAGCTTAACATAGTAAGTTGTATACATGCTAATAGGCATACAAAATATAATTTATGCTCAAAATTTTAACCATTTTTTGGGAGCTACGAAAATTTTAACATGTGTAATGTGGGTTCATTTTTAATAGATGTACACGCGAATCGTCCATCGGATCCTCAGTATTCAATTTTGTTTATTTACATTTCAGTTTTCATTGAACTACACTTTCAAAACCTACCTTATCAAAACATTTATTTTGTGGAAAAGTAATTTTTTTTTCATTTGCATTATATTTTTGTAAGGCATTGCTACAAGTTATTTCTCCTCCCTTTCGGGCTGGTTAATAGATATTGAGAGCATACANTTGACGTCACCAGTTGCGCACAGAACCGCTGAATAGTACGGTTCCTCTTGTTCGTAAAACGCCTATTATATTTTTTGGACCCGGCTTCCAATACGAATCGACAGCTCTGTCGATAGGGTGGAGGGAGTGGACTGGAGAGATTTGGGCGACTCTTAACATGGAGGTCTTGAGAACCGATGAGGGTGAAGTGTGGTGAGTATGGAGCAACGCCGGAATGCTAGGGCAGGGGGAACGGGAGATCCCCGAGAAAACCCACCGACCAGCGGGCACGTCCAGCACGATCCCCACATGCGAAAATCCGGAAGTGACCCAGCCAGGAATTGAACCCGATTTTCCAGGGGAGGCAAGCAGCCTAACCACTACATCACTGTGGTCCGTTTTGTTGATAGGACATCGACTCTGAACTTTTAGATGTCCGCTCGATACTACACATAATCCAAACACTCGTTTAAATGATTTCCAGTANAACATCGACTCTGAACTTTTAGATGTCCGCTCGATACTACACATAATCCAAACACTCGTTTAAATGATTTCCAGTAAATTTTTATTAAAGACAAGCAGGTTAATCAAAACTGCCTCAAAACATATGCATTTTAAAGAAGAAAAAACTCAAATTTCGCGTAAGCAGTACAACATTCACAATATTTTTNTGCCTCAAAACATATGCATTTTAAAGAAGAAAAAACTCAAATTTCGCGTAAGCAGTACAACATTCACAATATTTTTCGCCAATATGCCGTGTTGCTTATAATTAAAGAGTTTGCGTTTTAGCTCTTTCTTGCAATAAAATGATTTTTAAAAATTTATTTTAAATTAGCAGAAAAGTTTTTTTGAATATGAAACATGCTATTTCTTAAGTTGTATTGTGATACGTTCAGTGAAAAAGACAATCCAATTTTTGTCACGAATTCATAGTTTTATATCATAATTCCAAAAAAATTGTGCATTATTTATATTTATAATACAGGAATAAATGTTTTGTTAAAAAATGATGTTGGAATCATTTACTGTAAAGAATCATTGGGGCTACAAAACCTGTTAGTACAACAATTAGGATACAATAATAAAAGTTTCATACAAGTTTTTGTCGCCATGTACTTAATTTTTTTAGCTTAAATATTTGATACTTTGTTGGCACCGCTCGTACTAAAACTTCTCTTCAAAGCAGAAGCGATTCACTTACAAATGTTTCCATAAAAAGATGAGAATAGGATGCTATTATTCGCCATAAATCGCGTTGCAACCGGCTGCCTTTGAACGTCATGACAAGCAATCGGTTCAATAAGATGCCAGTTGCAGGAATTTTCGTTGTATTAAATGGGAAGAAAAATGCCATGAATAAAACTTCGGAAGGCCTATTCTGTCCTCCTTTTTCAAAAATAATTAATTAAAATTAATATCTGGACACTCGGTGTAATTATTTTATTGTAATATCTTTCTTCTAATGTTTTCAATTAAATCAATATGAAATGCGAAAAGTGATCAATGCTTATTACACCTGACATAAAACAATATATATGTGAAACTCGTTATGGCGATATCCGTGGTTGAAATAAATGATCCGATACTTTCTCACAATAGATTCCGCAGTGAGTCACAAAGTCCGAGGCTTTCAGTTTCATTTAATAAGGTTTTTGTTTTCCCAACCCCCCGCTTACCAAGCCTGTAATAGCGATGGGCATTTTCGTTACATTCAGGTGTTCGTTACTTCCTTCACAAACTGTGACTCGTTACTTTGCGCCCGTTATTAGTTAATAGATTCATTTCACCGGACCGGTATATGAACAGAGAAACAGGTACTCCAGTTTCTTACTCGTTACTGAAAGATTCGTGAACTTAGCACGCTCTTTCACCAAGAATAAAAAAGTGGTTGCTTAGCATACTCGACGCAGCACATGCTTTTAGCTTAACATAATAAGTCGTAGACAGGCTAATGGGCATACAACATATATTTTATGCTCAAAATTTTAAGCATTTTTTGGGAGCTAAGAAACTTTTAACATGTGTAATGTGGGTTCATTTTTAATAGATGTACACGCAAATCGTCTATCAGATCCTCATTATTCAATTTTGTTTATTAACATTTCAGTTGTCATTGAACTACACTTTCAAAACCCACCTTTTCAAAACATTTATTTTGTGAAAAATTAATATTTTTTTTTCATTTGCGANCATTTGCATTATATTTTTGTAAGGCATTGCTACAAGTTATTTCTCCTCCCTTTCGGGCTGGTTAATAGATATTGAGAGCATACATAAATCCGAATTAAAACTTCACCAAGGCCAATACTGTCGCGACGCACGCATCTAGGTTTCTGAAAACGGCAGATATAAACGACGGTTAGTAACATCACATCACTTCACTAGAACTACAACTGTTTCCGCACACTTCTCGAGTCTTGCAGTGCTAAACTAGATGGAGAAGAAGATCTCGTTATTTTTCTACTGCACACCTTCGCTTCTTACTTCGGCACGAATCCTAAGACGTGAATATGTACTAGAGTAACGAGAAGTTCCGTGAATCGGTACTTGTTACCTCATATCCAGCACGGGAAGAAATACTAAAGTAATGGAGCTTTACTACTCGCCTAGCCCTAGTAGCGATAAGCCTGCAGGCATAGCGGCTGACGATTGGATGCAAAAATAAAAAATTATAAAACATATTTTGTAAATTAATTTTTTTTTTAACGGATGTGATATAAGAAAAATTGTTTCTGAATTTAAATGTTTAAGAAAATTTTGGGCCAATAGTTTGATGTTTTCCTCTGTAAAGTCTTATTAACGAAACCATAACTGTTGTTGGTTTTGCTTGACGTGAATTTAAGTCCAGAGATTGAATAACATGAAAATGTTTTCATGGAAAAGTCAGCAGGTCTTACGGAAAATTAATTGTTCTTTTTAAAAAGCGTGAGAGAATTTTATATTGTAACTACAAGCAAAATTCTGCCATCATAAAAAATTTCTGTAACACACATTTATAATATTTATATTGTGTTACAGAAAAATCCACAATTTTTTTGTATTTTCTACAAGTATTTTATTTTTTCTGTGACACGTTTAGGTTTCGAAAATATGTTAACTTGCCTATAACTGGCAGTCGACAGGGGGAGTCATTTTGTAGCTTTTATTACACAAGTTTGTTGCTTAATAAACGCGGATTCTAACTGCTTGTTTATAGTTTTATTTAAACACATGTGTTATGCTTTTGTGCAGTGCGATTTGTGACCAGATCGTCTCCTCCTCCGCCTGAGTCCCCTGAGGAAATAACAGGAGACAACATTCTGAGCGATATATTTATAGAAGAGTGCACCTCAGGTCTTTCTTACATTCTTACACACTGTAGACCGGGAGTGGAACCCGCATCCTTCCGAATGCAAGTCCATTGTCTAACTACTGCACCACCTTCCTCGGAAACGTACGCCGGTACTCAAGTTATGAACCATGGCAACGCGGTCATGCCAAGCTAACTGCAGACACACGTTAGTGTCCCGGCCAGGAGAAGAAACGGAAAACACACTTCGACAGTTACACAGAGTTTATAGAACAACACTGGAACCGAAACGCCAGCGGGTCTCCCCTCCCGGAGGTACAGCGTGCAGAACAATAACGCCGCCGAGAAACTATATAACGCTTGGCAACACCTTGAGCGGGATCTGTCCGTGGACCCACGCCGAGAAGAAGAACCCTCAAGATGCAGCTTTAGTTTGGCGTGCCGCTTTTCGCTTTCCGTCGCAACATTCAGCCTACGGCAACTACACATGCATATACGATTTTCTTGTTATTCGAACCCTGGACGTAAATTCACGTCAAGAAAAACCAACGACAGTTATGGTTTCGTTAATTTGAAAGCTTAAAACCAAGTCTAGAAAATTACATTCCATGGGTTTTTTTTTGCGCACTCAGTTTAATTATAATTTTAATGAAAACTGTTTTATTCTAGCTATTACAAACACATATTCTCTCGGTTTTTATTTATATTGATTATAAATATAATATTAAAATTTGTAGACAAAGTACAGGTAAAAGTTCAATTTAACATAAACTAAGAAACGTTTATGTAAACGGAAGTACAAATCGCTTACGATACATGGCATATTTAAGAAACAAAACAAGCACGTAATACGCAGGGTGATTTTTTTGAAGGTTTGATTCGGAAAGTGCGGAGATAATGAGAATAGACTACGGTGTAAGTATATTTCCGTGTAACCGAGTTAAAGAAACACAGCACCGTGCACAAAGTAGGGAAGAGGACTTGGAAGTCTGCAGCAACGCCGCTATTGGCGCTCGCCTGTCCTCGGTGCCCAAAAAAAAAAAAAGCCGCTTCAAGGCAAGCGGCGACCTTATACGGGGAAGACCAAGAGGAACCGGCAATATTTTTCTTATGATCCCGGTGGGACGGCGCGCGGGTTGCATGTTGAAGGGGCAGGTAAGTTCTAGTTTACGACTGTAGGTGGAACGAATGTGAAGCGATCACGCATTATAGACGTGGCACGGCCTTCTCAACCTCATTCGTCTCGAGAGCCGCGGCTCGTTGTGTGTTACGTGAGGCATCTGTGCGCACGCAGCTTTCCGCGGATATTGCTGTTCGCTATTCGAGACTTTCCCAAGTAATGGCTGGCGGCTGAACTTGTTCCCGTGAGTACCTCACGGGAACAAGTTCAGTTAAATAAATACCGAAAGTGAACATGTCCACACGGTTACGATCTCTAACTGAATGTGAGCGAAAGGAAATGCTAACCTCAAGGACACTCCCGTAAATACTTGTAAGTCTCGTTCTACAGTGCACGGGTGCGTAAGAAACGGACACGGAAACACGTAAACGGCGTGAGCGGATGAATCGGGGAAGAATTTTAATTCATTCTACAATACACATAAATGTAACGATCTGTAATCTGCGAAATTGAAACGAAGAATACCAAAATTTTGCAATAAGCTTTAAAACAATACATTCTAATTTTTTTNCTGTAATCTGCGAAATTGAAACGAAGAATACCAAAATTTTGCAATAAGCTTTAAAACAATACATTCTAATTTTTTTTATTTTTGTATGTTTATTTTTCCACCCAGAAAAAAATATGGTTGTTTGAACCATTTAGACTGTTAAAATAGGAACATCCATCTAATTGGTTAAAGTATTACAAAAAGGGTTTTAGTTGTATTCCTACATGTGATTCTATTTGCTGCTACACATAGGGTTGCTACAGCAGAGCGCTGCATTTCTGCTACAAACAGACATCATCTCCAACGGATTGTTCCCACAAAACTCAAAATAATAATAACCTAACAGCATGTTCTGTTGCAAGTACTAAACAGTTCTGTAACATGATTTGAGGGTAGCAACACATATTATTATTTTGGGTTTTTATAATTTTAATTATTGTGGGGACAATTCAAATATTGTTGAATATGTTCTGTTGGAAGTACTATCTGTTTTTTTTTACCAGGAACGCGGTGCTCTTCTGTAGCAGCCTTGTCTGTAGCATCAAACAGAGGCACAGACAGGAATACAGCAAACTGTTCTGTTGGCATTACTATCAATATTATTTATACGTAAATATTTTAATGCGGTATTAACAATATTCAGATGGTATATTACAACATATCAGATAGATGTCCCTGTTTTAACAGTCTAGATGGTTCCTAAAATCTGATATTTTTTCTTGGAGTACCGCTAAACCGTGCACTTGAGATTATTTAAACCAAATTTATAATTGCCTCCTCAAATTTAAGTTCTTGTTTTCTTACAAACTATAATGGCAATGAATATGGACCACATACTCGAATCCTATAGGCTACGCGCAGTCACAGACACGGAAGAGTTGGGAGTTTCCCAGTTTTCTTACATGCACTCCGCGTACGCTTGCGTCACATTAGACTGAATACAAAGTGTGTTACGTACTCCGCTTCCGTCATACGTTTAAGTGTCATTGAAGAACGAGCCTAATATCTAACTACACTTACAAATGTTANTAACAAATGTAAATTTTTTTATTTTAATACAACTAAAATTACATCCAGCATGTATTATTAAAACGTTTATCGCTGTTTGGCGTGCCGTTAGAGTATTTATTTCAACNTTACAAATGTTAATTTTTTTATTTTAATATAAACTAAAATTACATCCAGCATGTATTATTAAAACGTTTATCGCTGTTTGGCGTGCCGTTAGAGTATTTATTTCAACAAGTTCAGAAAATACCGTATATTTAAGGTTTCGTGAAAGGAATGTTTCTTTACCTCATAGTAGCTAATCGAAGCTCAATATATTATAAAAGTCATTCCTGTGTTCTTACAGGGTCAGTTTACTTTGAACAAGAAGTGACTGCGGTCGGAACAGCTCGAAGCCGGTGTAACTATGTACAAAGACAACTATGTTTAATTTGAAGTGGATCTATGTCTCGTGTACCCGTGGCTGAAAATCGTTTACACCATTTAATTACTGAACAATATTGTAAAAAAATGTTCTTGAGTTAGCGGGATGAGGTGAAGTTTTCGTGTAGTTATTTGAAGGCGCTTTTATGAAGACAGCGTCGGGAATAAAACAAAATGCGAGGACAGTTTTTTAACGCCGACAACGAAGCGCTTTTGAAATTTAAGATTAAAGACGACCTTGAGCAACGTTTGCGATATTTTTTTATTTCAAGTTACTAGTACTTTGAAGCACTTAACGGAATTTTGTCGACATCTAGCATAGTTTGCATTTTTAAAGCTTTTATAATGGGCCCCTAGCTATTTTCGTTGCATTCGTAGACTATCTTATAGATTAAAAATAGTTTTCTATATTCTTAACAAGCAGTCTTATTCGACAAGGGTTTTGAATAGAAAGCTGTTCTCAAGGCGCACAAGCATGTGATGGAGAAACCCCGTATATTTATAAGGCAGAATTGTCTCCCCGCTAGAATTGAACTTCTATGAGTTTTGATTATAGCAGATCATTTATAGCTGGTAAGTAGCGGCAGTTTTTTTTAATCGCGCACGCACGCATTAATATTATAGACTACAATAAAGTGGACTTCCTTGCCACCTTTGCGGCTAATAGGTACGTATAAGTGACACTGGAGAACTCTCAGCTATGAGGAATGCCTGTCAGTTNTTAATCGCGCACGCACGCATTAATATTATAGACTACAATAAAGTGGACTTGCTTGCCACCTTTGCGGCTAATAGGTACGTATAAGTGACACTGGAGAACTCTCAGCTATGAGGAATGCCTGTCAGTTAAATAAACAAATCTATAGAGCCCCGAGTATTTCGTGGATTGATTTGGCAGCAGATTGCAATTCACTGTCCTCTATAGGCTCTATACAATGTCGCTCTCTCTTTGGTTGCTGCGATCAAGTCAGGACTTTGTACAGGACCGTTCAACGCTAGCTCACAATACTGCTTCGTACTTACTACTGGCTTACAATTAAACGGGGCGTGCATAAACAACTGCCGTCCAATCGCAATGGAAGGAGGAAACACTAAGTGTCTGAAGTGTACCTCGCCACAGAATGAATTCGCGAAATACTTGGGGCTCTACTAATAATGTAAACCCTGGTACACAGTAATGAATTTTGGTCAAAGTGGTGTAAGATAATTAGGAAAAACAAACAACGGGTAGACTGTATAAGACCTGTGAGATTTACCATCCAAATGAACTGATGAAATTTTCGTGTGTCCATTCATAAAATAAAAATATATAACTATTCTTTACAACTCCAAATATTTGTCTGCCTTTTACATCGGTGAACCCTAAAATTGGGGATCTCGCAGGAAATTTTCTCCTTAAAGCATCCTTCCCTTGAAATGTCGTGTTTTGCTCAGCAATATATCCGTCCAGCCGGCCTACCCGGCTTGTAATTGGCGTACGTAATTTACTCCGAACTTCGGGTATCCGTGGCTGGTGAAGTTCGGGCATCTCTATCTCTCTCTCCACTTACTGCAGAACACACCCCCCGCCGCCCTCTTTTACCCCTCCCCGCAACGCACACACACGCTCAATGTACGTACCTAATCTGAAATACCAGCCCTCGACCCTAAAACTCCTCCGCCTGCTCATAAGGTCTCCAGACAGTGCATGTACCCAGTAATTTACTCGGTGCTTCCCCGNCCCCCCCACACTCTTGTACAACGTTCTCTTTTCCTTTCTGTAAGCCCTGGCTCTCCCAGCAGAAAGTCATGCGCTCTGCCGAGAGCCCTTTCAACGCGCATGTGACGGGATTTTATTAAAACACAAATCTCGGAGCAGAGAAGCGATGCTCCTGGACGTGGGCGCAGAATATTCAAGAAAAAAGATAGACGGGGACGAAATATCAATGCTGTTCCTTTGATGTAGGCTCACCCTATCTCTGATTGGCTGCGCGAAGGGTCTGTGAACGGGCGTTGGCGCCCGGTTGGCTATTCGCATTTTCGATGCCTCCAGAGCGCAGAACCGTAGCGAAGAAAATGGCAGTGTCATGCGTAGGCTAGACTTAAATATCCTGTGTCCACACCTGCTGTCTTCATTTGACAACTGGCTGCTTGTATTTGTGTGAAGAGAGTCTGTTACATGAATGAGCAAATCAGAATTAAGTTTCTCCGATACTGACTATCAGTGATTCGCGGACGGAAAAGATAAGAGGCGTAACATTTCAAATGCTCCAATCACAACGGTGGTTATGAACTAAAGTGCTTTGGAACACAATTTGCCCTGGAATATTTTCCTAGGTGTAACAAAATGACAATTACAACTAATGTTCCTGTAAAACGTGAATGTTTTTTTTCGTATATATTTTGTTAAGAAACAAGAAAGTTTGAGGCTGTGAATTGAAATATTTTCCTAGGTATAACAAAATGTCAATTACATTGAAAGTTCCTGTAAAACGTGAATGTCTTTTTTGCGTATATCTTTCGTTAAGAAACAAGAAAGTTTGCATGAACTAATAATAAATGTAGGATATTTAACATGCTAATTTGTTGAATGTTTAGAAATTATTAAGGTAAAAATTGCTGGAGTGCAAAATTCTATGGCAAAGCGAAAATGAAACAAATAAGGCTCTGCGCTGAGTATTGTTACGTCAGTAACAATTAGGGCATATTAGAAATTAAAGGTTCCATTGACAGATTCATATGCAGCTCGCAATTATAAAAATATAGTTTTTTTTTTAGTACTGCTAAAAATATCTGAGAACTGTAGTTTTGGGTTTAGAGAATATGTGAAGTATTGTTAAATGTGCCCGTGAGTTGTTTTATGGTCTTTTTCCCTACACTTTAACGAATAAAGTTGATTCGCCACTTTTTAGTCGGCTGGGAAAGTAGGTGAACCAACATTTTTTTTTACCTTTTAATTGTTTAATACCGGTAATTTTTTAAAGCTTTTCGTTAGATCACAAAATTTTTATTTTATTTTATTATTTCATGTATTTACCCGAGCATTGCACGCTTTTCATAATCCTTCAGACTATGGTTTAACCAGCATTTTTACATCACTTCTTCCTTCAAAAATGTGTGTACAATCTCATCGTATCGTGCCTTGATGTAAACATTTTATGAGGTATTTGCTTCATTTTACACAGCAGGACTGAATAATATTTGTGCGAGTGAGTTACTTTATTCAAAAGGAAAAACTATTTACGAAAATTCTGATAGACATCGTCTATTTTTATAAATATTCAGTTTAATTTTACAGCAGTCAGTTATATCAGGAGAGGCAGATTATACCAACTACAGTTTACAAGTACAAATTTCGCCTCTAGATGTAAGCCACTTTGCTCAAAAACGTGAATTATATGAGTAGACGGATTATGGGGGACTTTGGCACATCGGGACCTGGGACCGCAGCATCGGAGCTGTTCATGCTCTGTCATTCCGGTCGGTGACCTTGACCTTTGACTTAGCACTGGAGACTTTTGACCTTGAACGCGGAGAGTTTTGATTTTAAATCCCAAAAATTAAAAAAATTAATAAAAAATATACAAATGTTTATTAAAAATATATTTCTAAATTATTTAAAAAATTATTTTAAGAAAACTTGAATTTCCGAAGGTCCCCCACAATCCCCTCCACCCATATTCATTCCACCATTTGCGTAGGTGAAGCCCACCATATTAGTAGGCGTCACAGCCACTGTCTGCTATCGTGGGAGGTGCAGCCATCCGCCATTTTGGTCGATGCAGTCATCCTTATTGGTAGGTGCAGCTGTCCACCATCTTGGTCGGTGCAGTCCGCCGTCTTGGTAGACGTCACAGACACTGTCCTACATTTTTTTGCGTTTGTAATTTGTTTATACATTACTGGAGTTTCTCTCTCACCTCCTCTCTACCGCTATCTTAGTTTTTTCGTTTGTCATTCGTTTTACATTACAGGTGGCAAACGACTGGCCCCCTCCAATCCCCCTTCCAATATATTTAATTGACCAATTTCCTCACCCCTGATTCTCATTGGCTAATTGCCCACCCAATTCCCATATATTAAATTGCTCCGCCAATGTTTCGCAATGTCTTATTACTCAAGTGTTTTCGGAAACCTTCGTTCGACCAATTAGTCGTTTCCCCTCCCCGCCCTTTCAATATATTTAACTGATCCGCCAATGTTTTTCATTGGCCAATTACCTGGGTGTTTTCGGAAACATTCGTTCCGACCAATTGGTTGCCTACTTTAATAGCTAGGGCAGACTACTTTTTCTCCCTTTAAAACTCTTTGTAAGACGCACCCTGAGCCCCCTCAAGAAATGAGCCATTTTTCTCGCTCTAAGACATGAACGCATGTTGTGCAAGTGGCAATAAAATCCTTTCGGTCATTTTGGCATTTGGAAGGGTGCACTCGCTTATTGCCTTGGACAAACGGGATGAGTTACCGTACCCGCCGAAAGAATTTCTCCTGGTGAACGCACTTAACGAAATTTCGACCGTACTCAAGTATTTGCCGGCCTAACTGCAGCAGGACGAAAACATACGGGACTGCCTCCCGTGCAAGGAGTGTTTCTAGGGCTTCACCACTTCGGTTCCCGACACGCTGCATCGCAGGGGTTGGTGAAAGGCCCGCCGAGCATCCATTACGACGTCTGCGCCCGTTGAAGACGCCCTCCCGGTTGAAGACCACGTCAAGGTGCAATATATCTACTCGCAAAGTGTACCCGTGGAAGATGCTCCCCTTCAAGAAATGTATCGGGAAGCAATACCAGGAGAGAAAATCAACCCAGGACATAGGTGCCTAATGAGTATGAACTTCGATAAAGTTTTAAATGGCCTTGTAAAAAATTTGTGAAACTTAGTGTGTGCATGGAACTAAAAAACATTTTTATATAACAAAAATCGTATGTAATGTTTTGCAACATCCAGGGTTTTTGCTCGATGGACTCGTACACCATCAAGCAGATTGCCATCTCAATCAGTGACGAAGACGTGAAAACAAATTTTTTCACTTTTATACTGTCGTGTTCATGGAAGCACCTTGACCACACCACGCAACAGGCGTATCGCCTACAGATGTGCGAAACGCACGGACTAAGGTGGGACAAGGCAAATATTCGGTACGAGGAAATTCCTAAAATGATGGACTCCGCCATAATTCCCTATTACCCTGTCTATGTTATTGGAAGATGCCAATAAACTGCGATTCGCAATACGTGCCCTATCGGAACGAACTTTGTAGACCTTCACAAGCATTATCGCTGCCTGCCATTTCAACAGCTCTCGTCGAGACGTACGTCACAAGAATTCATGTGTGCAGAAATCACAGATATTGCTGTGCCCTGTGCAACGCCGAAGCGCTTAAATTGTGGAGTTATGATAAACCGTGATAATTACGTGTGTAATGCCCTCCAAGACTCACATAAGAAACACGTGTAATAACGTTATTCCTTGTATTATGCAGAAGAATAATAACATTATCATATATGTGCATAAATAAATGTGTTTAAAAACATATAACTTTTTATTTTGTCTGGAGTTATGTTCTGCTCACGTAAGTTAGAAAAACACTGTCGGTAAAGAAAAAAATTTTTTGTAAAAATAAGTTTGATTATAATTAAAAGAAAAACCGCATTGAAAGCGTGCATACATGAAACCGGTTATAGGGGCCGGAGCACGGGACGTTTTGAGATCGGTCACTTGTGGTCCGCGAGGAGATATGGGCGTAAGCATGTAGGCGAACCACGATGTGTGCGAGTGGTTCACCTATCGTTCACGAGCTGACTCCATCTACCTTGCATTGCCGTGGTGCGTGCGTGTGTCAACGACAGATGCGACACGCACGTGATGTCTGAACGGGTGCGGTATAACCTCGTACGCCGTTTGTCGTGCTAGCGTCGAGGGTTGGGCGGCCGTCGGCCGTCGTCACTTCGAGCAACTCCTATGAGGTGAGGTCCGACACGTGAACACTTGTCCATCAATGGAAACGGTCCTGAACGGTACTGCATGTCGACAGTATACGCGCTCGATGTCTGTAATACACGTAACCAATCCTAACGTCCTGTATTCGCGTTAGACAAGTTAGACACGTCTACTTTCGTTGGATTTGCGGACTACACAATCACATACTCAAAACGTTCCATGGTGCGGCCCTAATCCCAGTTTCATTTTTGCATGCGTCAACTCTAACATTCTGTATATTTCTGTAACACCGTAAAATGATTAACTATAATTTACTTATTCTAATGTTCGTAAAATTTATTAATCAGAGCTTACTGTTAATGAAGATTTTAGCGTATTTACATTAATGATTCCTGCGAAAACCTATTTTGCAAAGAAACTTTCGTGAAGTAGGCAAACAAAATGGCTGCATGTCAGAAAATATTTTACTAAAGTTAATATTATTTATAATATATTTAAATATTTGTAATATATAAAAATTTAATATGTTTTGTGATATATTATATATAAACTTATAAAATATTTATAATATATTATTTACATGGAATTCAGCCAGGAAAATGTTAATAAATAAATATAATGAACAGCCGGTCTATCACCTTATTTAACTCCAGGAAAAATAATTAAATTGCATATTTTATTTTCATAAATAATATTGACAGTTTATGTTCTCGCTGCAAATCATTCCCTAAAATTTTCCCTGTTACACATGGATGCATTGAGTATCTTTTCCGTAATTTTTCCAATAAACGCATTTTTGATCTTTACTTGGAATGGCGTGTGTTTCCGTTTGGAATTACTTCAGAACATACTTTGCGTATATAACAATTTTTTTTTCGAGCAGAGTACACTTTTGCAGTTTACTGGTGTTATTTGGCAGTGGCCTTGGAAACATATGGGCTTTATAAAATATACACAACTTTCTCAGAGTGTGTGAAATATTTCTTGAGCCTGTTACTTAAGTTTAGGATACACAAGATTGTTTTGCTATTGTGTAACTACGCAAGCTTTGATACAACTGGGCAGTAAAATTGAGCAAAGGGTATTTTTTTATTTTGGTTTTTAATGGCCTGGCTTTCGGTGTCCTACGCACTACACTCAAAGTAACCTTAAACATGAAAATTATATACGGAACTTGGTCTTATCCAGGATTCTAACTCACAGCAGTAGGCTGTTTTTCCAGACAGCCGCACCATGGAGATCGGTCCACAAAAATACACGCTGAATAATTTCCCAAATCAATTTTTTTCTGGTTTTTCAACGGACGTAGATAAAGATACCGTTTTTTACCGGTTGGCCTTGAAGGCTAAGGCAATCCGCTCGTGCGCAGAGAAGGCCGACTCGACGATGGTTCGACTAACAGTTAACGATCATCGAAATGTTTCGGAGTCAATTATAACCCGCAGTGTCCCGCCACTTCTGGGCTTCTTGCACCCGTGAAATCCAAACTCTAGGATTTACACTCGTCGGTGATTACTTCCGTGGGCCTCCCATGAAGTCGAGGGACGGGAGTGGATATGGTTAACGTCTAGCTGTTTGATTAAGGCCGAGGAGAGGATAAAAAAAAAAACGAGGGAAAGACAAACTCCTCGCCCCACCATTTTCTCGTTCGGGTAAACAATTTGTGCCGTAGCCGGTATTAGCTTTAGCGATGCTGGAGCGCAGGAGCGGAAAATATGAAACCGTTTGGGGGTGGTGAGCACCGCGCTTCCTCCAGACGATGTAAAATAAACAGTGTTCGTGACTATCGCCTTCGCTGTAGGCAGCCTCGCCTGAAGTGATCCATGGCACACGAGGCGTTTGCATTTGTTCTGGGTTTACGGATTATGTGTCGCGTAGATGTGGCTTAGTTTGTGTGTATACGTATGCACAGGATGAAGCATAATTTGATCGAAATACTTCAGGAGGTGATGAATAGTACGTTTAATATATAGGGAACTCTACAACTAAACTCAACTTTAAAGAGATATAATTTCTTGAAAATGAATTTTTTAATTTTTTTTTATTTCAGGAACTACGTGAAGTAAGTTACACTCCTCCGATCATTGTTTAATTTTATCGGGGTCTTCAGGATATATCAAGATCTCCTCCCCCGTAATGAAAAAAACAGGAGTAGTCACTCTCTAATCGAGGAGGACATTTTTACGGATAGGAATTATGAGCTATATATGATGGTTTATTGAGCAGTCTGATATAATTTCTAGAAATGGTTCTCGTACTGCAACTATCCGGGATCCACCGTTTCCGTGTAAAACGCCCAGAAAGGCTTATGCCGCAGCGATGGTGTACCTAGCACGTAGGCAACATTACGCGCATGCGCCTGTGGTATACTGCTGTGCCCACTGCACACACGCTGGCGCAGAAAATGGTAAACACTTATTGTAAACAACAGTTTACAATACTGAAGCTGTCTGTTCGTTTCTGGCGACAGTCAGCATGTGGTTCTCTGCAGGAAGTGTTGGTATTTTCTACATGCTAGGCACTGTATCGCTGCCACTATAAGCTTTGTTTGCGTTTAGCACGAAAATTGTTTAAATTCCCTTAGTTTCCTATACTTAATAAAAATAGAGTTAAAAATATCCATCTTCGATGGCTCGTATCTCCCTTACAATTCATTTTATAAAAAAATCGATGCATACTTTCAATTTGGTTTGCTATACGGAATCACCTCACGAAGTTTCTCGGTTGAATTCCGCCCCAATTTGTATGCATGTGTAGAATTATTTAAATTACTTACAATATTTCTTCCAACGCAGAAATGAAGCAAAAAACTTCAAGACTTATAAACAAACGCCGTAGTACCGAAATGTGCCACCGCGAGCGTTCTCGGCCAACGTGATCAAAATCGCTACTTTCACAAGTAAAGAGCATTCTTGCTTTTTTTTTTTTTTTTTTTTTTCTGGAAGAAACAAAGATCTGCTATGCAAGTTGAAAGGAAATTTCGCATTCAGTATATTAAGGAAACCACCCGGCAGGCGTATAATTTACTTGTGCCGCAGAAATTTTGTTGATACAGGATGGTGTGTTCCTCATCCTGGAAACTCGCAGGTGACGCGCTCTTGAAGATGCCGTGTACAGGTTAGGAAGTTCTTGGCTCACTTTCCACGCATGTCAACAAGATGTGGTAAGTGAGATTTCACAGACAACTGTGTGGCAAGTGTTTAGAAGACGTTTACACTTAACAGCGTACCAATTATCCATAGCACAGGACCTTTCAGATGGTGGCGAAAGTGCTGATAAGGAATTTCGTACGGAAATTTTGCGGCAGGTTGAAGACGACGAGAGATTTCTGGACTCGATAGTTTTCAGTGACGAAAGCAGGTTCCACGTCACTGGCACGGCCAACACCCACAATTGCAGGATTCAGGGTAGTGGAAATTACCTTGCCTCCCTGGAAAATGTTCGCGTAGTCCCAAAGTGAACTCATGGCCACTCCACAGCATCCCACACTGCACGGAGATGGGTCGGAGCAGGATCTACTTCACGCACATCCTTCTTCACAGCATTCCAGATGTGTTCGATAGGACTGAAGTTGGCTGACATCTGGAGCACTGCAGCCAGCCTCAGGCCCACATAGTGGTCGTCGAAGCACTCGGTCACAATTCAGAAACGGTAGACTGGTTCTTTCTCTTGCTGTAAGTACAGGTCTAGGCGCATATACGGGTCCACCTGATCTGCCAGCAGGCCTCTGTACCGTTTGTCGGTGAGGGAGGGTGGCACGTTTACCAGGAGACCCATATCATCCCAAGTAAACAGTAATCATATGAGGATACCACCACCAGCAGCCTGAACTCTACTCTCCTAACACAGAGGATCCATCACTTTATGTACATGACGTGTAGCAACTTGTATATCGACTCATCGGTCCAGGCGATCTTTTCCAATGCCTCGAGGATCCAATAGGGTTCCCGTACCAATGTTAATCGTTGAGCCTTGTGGCATACGGTAAGCAGAGGTACCCTAGTGGATGTTATAGCTTCTCACAGGTCGTTGAGGTCCAGCATTGAATTCGAAAGTTATCTGCTGCACTGGGGCCTGTGAGTCCGCTTTTATCAACCGAGCAAGCCAACGGAGACCCCTGTCATCGTTACATTGTACGCCATGGCAGTTGTCCCTGGTGGTGGTGGTTTAACTCGAATCCATGAACTCACGATACACTCTTGCCACCAAGGGCCGTAGTAATCCCAGTTCTTGAACGACGACGTCGGAAATTGAGTGTCCCGTACGTTTGGCGTCAACGATCTGGCCCCGATCAAATTGGCNCGGTCCAGGCGATCTTTTCCAATGCCTCGAGGATCCAATAGGGTTCCCGTACAAATGTTAATCGTTGAGCTTTGTGGCCTACGGTAAGCAGAGGTACCCTAGTGGATGTTATAGCTTCTCACAGGTCGTTGAGGTCCAGCATTGAATTCGAAAGTTATCTGCTGCACTGGGGCCTGTGAATCCGCTTGTATCAACCGAGCAAGCCAATGGAGACCCCTGTCATCGTTACATTAAACGCCATGGCAGTTGTCCCTGGTGGCGGTGGTTTAACTCGAATCCATGAACTCACGATACACTCTTGCCACCAAGGGCCGTAGTAATCCCAGTTCTTGAACGACGACGTCGGAAATTGAGTGTCCCGTACGTTTGGCGTCAACGATCTGGCCCCGATCAAATTGGCTGAGATTTGGTTTCTTCCCCGTCCTGTGCTTGACTGTTACTAAAGCTGACGTCATCCCGGCCATACATGGATGGGCACTATTCCATTCGAAGCGGCGGTCGCAGAGCTACTTCGCCAACAAGGCAGATGTTTCTTATTCATCTGTTCATGAGTGTACGTGTGTGTGTTCACTACCTTATGTGCTGTTACACTCTTGCGTACGTATATTGTAGGCCACGGAAAGTCACTCCGAAATGACGAAGAACGGAACTGAGCTCCGTACATACAAAATACGGAACCTTTACTTTTTCCCTACAGTTTCGGTTTCTCGGAACGTTCATTGCTGGAGCTACACGAAGTTCTCTTTTTTTTTTGCATGTGTGACTTAAAGATTATCATTTCTGCGACAGTTACAATATTGATGAGATATAAACATATTCATTAAAAAATCAAAAATGAGCGTAAACCACCAGTAAGAGCTAGCAACACTTAAACTACTCAAACATTACTAGAATTTGATAGATCTACATGTACCACTGCACCGTTAATAATGCATTTATGCCTGATGACACAATAAGAATAATTTAGAAAATTGGTGTTGACCTCTGTAGCGTTGTTTGCTACATACCAGCACATGTTACAAGCAACTCCTCCGGAATCGAGTCCCGGGTACGGCATGCGTGCATTTTACTACCCTTGTACGGGTCGCCTTTTTGGGATTACGTTACTTAATTATGCCGAAATGGTAAAGTGGTTGTTAATAAAGACGGAACAAATAAAATAGTAACAGCATCCGTTTGCAGAATATTTTGTTTCTGTTATAATTCTGCCCTTAAGCAAAATATTTTAAATTTTTTGAACATCCATTTTATTCACAATAGAACGCCCACATAACGAAAATAAAACTTTATTTTTCGTTATCTCTCTTTATAATCTAAAAATTCAGAAAAATATATAGCAAATTTACAGAGAGTGTCCGGGAATTCATTGTGTAAGTTCGGATGTGAAATCAGTTTTTAATTTTATGACTAAAATTTAAGTGTATAAAGTTAATGACTGAAATTATTTTTAGCACATTAACAAATATTATTTTACGTAAAAACATAGATAAATAACTAAAGTTTTCCTTTAAAATGTGCTTTCTGAAGCATTCAGAATGCAAATACACTTCATAAGTAATTCAAAATAGACTAGTATAATTCATTATCTTAACACTCAAACAAGTAAATGCTATCTAACTAATTTATATAAATACAAAATAAATGTATTCCCTGCAACATAAATCATTCTCATGTGACAAGTTTGGTATAGGCTATTCACTGTAAAGTGAGCACTTTTTTGAAAGCCCTCTCATTTGGAATAATAGTCAATAAATATATTTTGTTTTATTCGAAGGCGTTAACTTCCGAGTGTGGTGGTATGTACACACTGTGTTTATTTCTTAGATGGCAATATTTATTTAAAAAGGGTGGTTAATGGACAAACAAATGCTGAAAGGACAAAGTAACTAGGGCTTTTAAAGTGCCTACTTCACCATGAACAGTCTATACTACTTTTTATGAGTTGTGTATGTTCTGCAGTCGGTTGCAGTGGTCCATGGGAAGCCACTCCTCTTCCGCCTTAAATATGGAGAAGCTTAGAAATGCATTGGTTGGAAAACGGGATAATTAGGATAATACCATCTCAAAACCAGCAATCTACAGCACATTCTTAATCTGAATCAGTGAGAATTTCACAGTTTAAATCAGTTAACAGCACCTGACTTATTCGAAAGTTGCTACCATCAGTTTAACTGGTGAATTAGTGAAAATAAAGCCACTTTTCTTTACTTGTCGATTCTGTGTTATTTTTCACTGATTCATTAACCATTTCATTCACTGTTTTCAGTGTTTTGTTTTTTGACTAATGAATCAGTTAAAAAGATGTATAAAAATAAATAACACACATGCTTATAAAAACCTTAAAATATATTTTTTTTGTGCACGTTTCGTCTTTCAACTTGAACATTCCGTCTTTCGTTTCGTTTTTACATCTTTCGTTACGTTTTTATTTCTTTCATTTTGTTTTCAGGTAATTATCATAGAGCTTCGCTTNCTGCCATTAAATGTGGTTAAGTGAGTGCATTCATTTGTTATTTTGTATTACTAATCCTAATGTTATTAAATTAACTTAAATCGAAATGAAATGACTTACATGTAAAGATACACATTGTTCGATAAAGACATTTGAATTATATATTTTCCCTCCCAGATTAAACATAAGCTTAATAAGTCAATTGGTAAGGTAACGGTCTATACAAGCAGAATTTTGTAAAATCAAATCCTAGGCACCGCAATTTATTATATTTAAATTACGTTATATTGTGCAATATACACAATTACTATCGGAAAAAATGTTTATTTCTAGTAATGACTTGGAAAAATCAAAGAAACACAATATTTAACTCGCCGAATGCAGTTTATTACGTAACTTATTCAATAAACAAAAATGTTTCACTGAAAAAACCAGTGGTTCTCCACCTACTATAAGTGGGGCCATTTTCTTTGATTCGAGTAGCTGAATTTTATTGTTATTCATTGGTCTTCCACTGATTCGAATTAAGGGTGCAGGTTCACCATATGTGCACTTTCCATATTCACGTTCTTTGGTGGCGGAATCATATGTACCGACCAGCTACCGAAGATATCAACACCATTAGTCTCTTCATTCAACCTACCGTGTCTCGCTCCACCTCAAGTAGGAATGACTATCGTCGTTGACCAGAGTGAAAAGTAATTTACTAACTGTGGTTTTAACACTAAGATTTTATTCGTCGCTAAAAATTAATTATCTGAGGCCTCCAGTCAGTATTCGCCATAACCCAATCAGACGCAGTGTACAAAATCGTGTGCGCAAAGCACCGAAAGATTGTTTTGTACCGATATCTTACAAAACAATTACAGCAAAAATTGATAAACAAAATAAAAATTAAAGTTTTAGAAAATTCAAATGACTAAAATGTTTAAAACAAAAAATAAAACCTAAACATTTCAAAAGTAAGCACACAAACAATTCGATTTATGTCATTACCCTCTATGGCCGGTTTTAGAATTGAGATACGACTTAACAAGAAGCCTTTCCGAAGGTTGACGTAGGTGCGTATACTACACTCGCTCGCCCTAAATTTGACCAGGGCTGCCAACAGTCCTGGTATAGAAGTGAGAGGCGCAGAAACTTCTACAAGTCAGAGTTTGTTGCAAGGAAGACGATCAAAACACCAGCCATTTATAATTCGTTGTGTACAGCTCCGAACCTAAGTATCACTTATGTGCAACATGTCCTCAATCATTTACACGGGGACTGAGCTGGTTAAATAAGGACTCAAAGGGTCTAAAAGAACGGTGTAAGGTGACAGTGCTATTTTCAACGTGAACCGACCTGACCAAGGCACGCTAAACTGTGTAAAACAAATAAATAAATTTTCCATGCAATACGAATAAAAAAAAATCCCGTTAAATTTTTTGGCGAAATGTGAATCCATCGTTGAACAGCTTGCGACGAAAGGCGTTATTCATTTCAACCTCATTATGTGCAAGCGAAACAATTTTTTCGCGCCACCTCCGCGGAATACGTTTCCGATTACCAATGGCTCCCTCGCCGATCATTTTTCTTTTCCGCGCCGTCCCTTCCATTCCACGTGCTCATATTTCATTTTCAAGTGATCTTTAAATAATTGTTTTAAAAAATCTTGCTGCGATTTGCCCATCGATTCAGCTAAATCACGAGCACCGCCCTTTTATACGCGTTTAATATACGGCGAGGTTCCTTAGCCTGAAATATATAGTTAACACCCTCCATTCGCAAAACTGTACTAGCTTAACTGTTTAAATAATTTATCGCTATGATCTCTATAACGTTCATAGAGAATTTTTTACGTTTAGGGTTACATTGCAGTGCTGCAAGGTCAAAGAAATTCCGTGAACAATAGGTTTTCTTTAAACATTTTCCTTCACAACTGTTTTTGTGTGCGTGTGTATATGTATATATAAACACACATACACTCGTATACAATGTGGATTAAGACGCAACACTTCCGCAGTATAATTTTGTATGCGGAATTGTAACAAATTAAATGCTGATTTGCACTAAACATTTACATTTATTTTGTATATTTTGCTACGGAATTTGAAATCATTAATGTAGAAAGTTCATGAAAATTTATAGGTATATTTTGGAATTTCAAAAACATAAATGACACCATAAAACTGTGAACAAATAGTGTAAATTTCTGTTCGAAGTAAGTTACGTGACAGACAAGGAGAATCACTCCAACCAGTCTTGGTTAACTTAGGGACTGAAAAAAGCATGAGACATATAATAAACATTAATGTTGGCATACAGCTACAAAAAAAATATACCTATACAGACAATATTTTCTAACGCGGATAAACACCAAGATAATAGGCTCTTAACCTAAAGTCCTACTACTCCATCATAGAGACTGGTTTGCGTATAAAAACCAATAAACGAGATATCTAAAAATCTGCCACGTGAACCGCATACATAATCACTATCTATTTGACTTATGTACCACCAAGAAAGTAAAATTTGCAAATGTGAAAGTACAACGAAGCTAAAAACAAGGTTACGAATAAAATTAATACAAGTATACAAAATTTCCGTCAACAAATTTACGTTTTTTTTTAAATAATATATAATAAGATGTGCGCAAACAGCTAAATAATTGCATAAATTTGGTAATGATCACGGCTAAAATTTACGTTTTTAAGACATGCACGTCAACCATATATGAACAATATTCACATACATTATCTTAAAGCAAATTGTTCCGACAGGTACTTAAGTACCCTCAAATATTAGAGCTGCGAATGTTTAAAAACAAAAAAACTTCCCAGTTGTATAAAGATCACGGCATTATAGCCGGGAATCAAACACAGGAGATTTCACTGGACTGCACACGCGATGAGAGCTTCAGAAGATGAAAATCGCGTCAATATTTTGAATAATTATTAAAAGGAAGAATAGCACTGGCGCGTTCACGATACAGTATCGCAACAATCCGGAAAACGACATTGCTCCTTACGTTTCTTGCGCAGTTGTGTAGCGCACTTGTTCCGAACGGTGAAATAATACATTTCTGTGAGAGCTAGATTGTTAATCTTCACTGCCTGTAACGAAACTATCTGAGATTATTAAACGCAAATGTACCCTAGATTACACGGCAGAGTGTCATCGCAGCAGTATAGCTACGAGGAAGCGACATGTTTCTCATAGTGTGGTGTTACTAATCTTTGGTCATACTCCACTTCAGTTACAACAGTTTTAAAGTTTTAAACTCATATATTCTGCATTATCAAGAGTTATCCACCTAGAAGCTTGTTGCGTGAAAAAAAAAAAATTATTATACTTCGGCATTTTTGAATATAAAACGAAAAATTACCAAGTATAGTTGGTTGCAAGTTGTTTTAAGTTCGATAAAATTACTTTGCCGAACAATAAGTTACTTTGTGATTTCTGACTAGCAGATTGATAAATGTGGTAATATAATTGACTATGAGAGTTGAGGTCCACGGTTAGTCAGAGGAATGTCTGAGAAACTGTCAAATTAAGTTCCTGAAAGAACTGATGACGTTGTTTCCGCCCGGTGGTAGGGTTACGAATGGCGTGAGGGCAGGCAGCCCGACCAGCGGGACAAACGACGGAAATGGAATTAAAGAACGATTATCCTTCTTTCACATTACCCAAGCAACAGCCAATTAAGGGACCGCGGTGGCTGAGCGGTTAAAATGTTCGTCTCCCCCCAAGGCGAACCGTGTTCAATCCCCTGGCCGAGACGCTCCCGGATTTCCGCAAGCGGGTATCATGTCGGATGACACTGCTGGTCAGCGGGTTTTCTCGGGGATCCCCTGTTTCCTCTTCTCTTGCATCCCGGCGCCGCTCCATTCTCACCTCATTTCACCCTCATCGGCCCTCAAAACCTCGTTGTTAATAGCCACCCGAATCACTCGACTATCAACCACCAGCCTATTAAGTCATTACTAGAGACCTGAAGAATTCGCGGATTCATTTTGGGACAAGCTAGAACTCAAAATACTTGCGTTTATATAACTTAAGCCATTGGCCCACGCGGTATTTGACACTTCCTGGAGCGTGCTGGTCGAATCGTCGCCTTCCTCTGTGACAGCGAGCAACCAATGTGAAGTTGATGTCGGCATATTTGTTCACAAGACTGTGTAGTCTAGCCTGAAGTTCATTGAACTCACGAATTTTTCCGGTCTCTAGTCATTACGTATGGGAGATGGTCCCCAAGTGGGCAGGCTTGTCGAGATTCGCCCGACCACCGCAGGTATATTCAGGCTAACACGACAGTAGGCCGTACCCGAGCCCGTAGGTACGACACTCCCATGCACCTTCGTGCACCCTGCCAGAACTCTGAGACCCTCGCACTCAGAGCATTTTGGGCCGGCCGGGTCGCACCTTCATCACGGCTCCACACCTGCTGACTGTCGAGGTCAGCGCTGGAGTAGTGTTGCCGCGTGGACCCTTCTCAGGGTGACTGCGAACCTCCCGGGTCTTCAAGTCAACCACAGCCACCACGATTACAACTCCATGATCGGTTACAGAAGAGAACCTCCAGAGGGGCCTGTGGAATGATCTGGAGACGTAAAAGTGGAGCAACGCAACTGTAGGGGAGAAGGAAACACGCAGAGGAAGCCCACTGGCCATTGGCAACGTCCACCACGTTTTCTCAGAGCGAGTCCGCCGGGAATAGAACATGTGGCCGCGCTGATGTTGTCTGACCATCGAGAGTCACCGCTATCGCCACTTGAGCTCCTCCTGAAATTAAAACAAAAGTTAATAAACAACTTCATTGTCATATAAAATATATCACAAGAAAAACGATACAACACATAAACTATGCAACACACATTCAGTTCCGATCAGGAAACTAGTCTGATGTCGCAAGATAAACGACACAACACTGCAAATATAACTGGACTTAACAACGAAGAGAAACACACTGTCTAGAACAGTTAAATACACAGACACTCGACGAGGGCAAACAAAGGAATGCATTAAGCTTGCTGCAAACAAAACAGGGGCGACGTTTTGGGAACTGCTATTTGCCCCCTTCTTCAGTCTTGCAAAGCTTCGTTGAAGTCTCAGAAAACCTTACAATAATAAGTCACATAATCACCTACCCCCATTGAAAGAGACAATAATCATTTATAAGGGCGTAGACAGCATATTTTACAAGTGGGGATCCATCTTTAAAGTAAACTTTATCACTCCTCCTGTAATTCTATACCCATGTCCATTACAGTGCTAAGGAAACTTTGGTGGCAGATATTTCATTTCAGATTTATTAAATTTGTCGAGTTAGGACACGCTATAATTTTAGATTACCATCCCAATGATTATAAATGTTGAATTATTAAATTGCTTGTCCTTTTATAACACATGTAATCATCCTTAGCAAGTAAATAAAATGTATTGCCACATATCGTACAATGTAGTATAAAGCTCTGTATTCCAACTTAGTTACATTTTAAAATTTAATTTTGACAATCGTGTATTCAACATTGAATTAAAAATATGTCACCTAATATGTTCCATGTTAGAAGAAGTGCAAATTTTATTTTAACACAACTGTTAATTTAAGAGGTGATACTAAGATTACAATAAAGAAGGAATTTCGATGTAATTATTTTGAATGGTTCCATGGAGGTAATTGTTGTTATGATGCGAGGGCCCTTATAACTCCAGTGGGGTTCAGGACTCCACAACCCCGCTGCTTATACGCACATGGTTACATTAGCAATTTGTTTTCACCGTTTAGGAAAACTAATTAAATGCAACATTTTCTACGTGTTGTTATAGGTTTATTTTTTGTATGATTTGTACAAAAATATTTTTTTTACAATAAAATATTTTTTTATTTCTTGGACATCGAATGTTTTACCCACGACTGATGTTTAAGTATTGATTCCCTTGCAATAAATTCACATCTTTCAATCATAGGCAATAATATTCGTGTCTGAGAAAACGCTTTGTTATTTTCAGTTTTATTCAGAAATGTTCGAGAGAAAATCCATAACGTAAGGGTAGAAATGCGCTCGTCTGATTTCCATACGCGAGAAGAACTTATTTTTCCTGCTACCCGCACCAATGCCAAATATATATTTCGTCAAGTTTTTTTTATTTGGCTGATAAAGCGGTGTTTACTCGGAGCCGAGTAGTTACCTCCTACGTCTGTCCGAAAGGCGATCCAAGCGATGGGTTCTGGCGGCGCGAGGGCAGAGGTTTGATGTAGAAGGTAGGAAGGAGGGTGGATAGGGGTAGCGGCAACTCCTGCCCATCTCTCCGAAAGCGATCTTGCCTTGCGATGGAGACAGATCTTCCATAATCCATCATCATATTACAGAGAAGCGAACAAGAGAAGGCTTCCCCTGCCCTCGTACCAACCTCGCCCACCAGAATTAGTTTCCCTTGGTTCGCATTCGCATGGATGGAAACTGGCCAGAATACGCGAGTGCTGCCAACTTCCACGCGCACAAAAAAAACTCGAAAAAATAATCCCGTGTGGTGCGCGGTGCCTATCATACAGTCTCCTCGGCCGTCCTCCCAGACACTAGTCTCTGTCTGGTCCACAGGGAGATGGGCTCTCGTCCTCACAAGCGAACAACGCTTGCCTCATTATTTATTCACACTCTAGACTTCGGTGTTAATGACGGGGAAACATGCGGCTGTTTAAATAAAATAACAGGTGGCGGGTTTGTATATGGAAGTTAGGCCTAGTTTCATGTACTTTCTCAAGGCCTACAATTTTACTGCTGAATATTCCGTACTTAAGAAAATTAAATGAGGGTATCGTTTGAAATCATTAGACGAATTAATTAATTTCGTGGAAACCAATGCTATTCAAAATTTACGTAATTTTGAAAACACTTTCTTTTCAATTATGATTCATCATTTGTTGAAGAAGGCTGGCATAATTCGTACTAATTCTGTGTTTTTCAAAACTAATATTATTTTGTTGAAAGAAGTCCCGACGCAAATGCCAGACAGTTATTATTTGCAATATATATATATTTCTACTGAATAACATTTTGAAATATTTGAAAAACATTTTTTTTGTTTTTAATTTTCTTCATGATCCCATGATAGTAGTCAATCCAAAGTCTGCAAAAGCAAACAATAACTTTGATTTAAAAAAAAATATTGTTTTGTTTTGGTAGAGTGAAAGTTTGGATATATGCCAACCACGTATTTACCATCTTCTAGGAAACATCGCCCGCTCAGAATATATTGTTATATTATAAGTTTGCATTCCGTAGCCACATAAACCAGAAAAATATAAATTTCTGTAAACAATTAACTAATTTTCTCCATTAGTTTACCTACCAGTAATCCACGGATAGTTGGTCCATTAAAGACTAAAAACAATGTGTTTCCTGCGTTTTAACGATACGTAGAGTTAATATCCGGAAAGGCACTTCGTAATGAGAAATAACGGAAATGAGCTCCGTAAATATAAAATGTGAAAGCTCTTCGTATTCTTATGGCTTTTTTTTGAGACACGAACAATGCAGATGATACCTGAAGCGTATAAAATTCCATGTCCACAATACTACTTCGTGTAAAATAGTAGCAGGTGAGTGGCGAACCACTCATGGAGTGCCAATTCGTTGATTCTTTTTCAGATTCCGCAACAGGACAAAACCTTCTGTATACACATTGAAACACGCACACAACGAAAATAAAACTATTTTCTCGGAACCTCGTGTTATAAACCGCAAATACAGCATGCGCTCTAACACGACTTGAAACAAAGACATGCGCGTTCGTCACATTCATGTAAAATCCATAATAACGAAATACTTCGTGTAAAGGTGTGGTGGGTGAGAAGTTCAAGTTATTGATTGTTAATATTTCGATTCGTATTCAGATTCTACTGCAGGACCAAATATTTAAAATCCTTTAATTTCTCTGTCATACACACTGAAATACATTAGGAAAATAATTTTTTTTTTCCTTAGCCCTATTTTACCCCTGTTAGTGAACCTGAAGTAAAAAAATCGCAAGCACTCTAACATGACTAGAAACTAAGAGAGTACATGATTTTCATAAATCACATATTTACAGCATTAGTTTTTCGATAGCGTGATAGATGAGACGGAAAATAAGAAGATTATTGTATTGGTCTTTGGAAAAAAATTTCGAGTTCAAATATCGTTACTGGGCAATTTTTTATATTTTTTTGATAGTCCAGATTTAAAACAACTTACATGTTTGTGGTCATGTTCCGTGAATTAACGGGTATTTGTTTGAAAAGTGTGAAGAGAGCGTTATTGAAAATAAACGACGAAACCTTAATTTAACGCAGATGATTGGATAATTTGTAACCGATATTTTCCGTAATTCTAAGGTTCATGTTTTAAATATAATTTTTAAATTCATACTATTTCTTTTAATTTAAATTTTTTACTGTCGTTATTTAAAGTCTATTTATAAAAAATTATTGAGTTAGTAAGTATGTTGAAGAAGGTTTTAATTAAATGTAATATGTTCCGTGCTACACTATATCTATACAAGTAATAAGGTCAACTCTGTTGGCATAGGCACAAATCTGATCACAATAAAATGGTATTCTTTTGTATCGAGATGTCAATCGGCTGCCAGTTAACATGCTAAACTAGCATCTTTAATTACAAAAGTATCAATTGCATTCAAGAGATCCGAACCTGGAACCTAGTAGTTCAGAACCCCGATGGTCACCGTCTTGAGTGTGATTCTTCACTCTTTTAATGATCACGTAGAACCATTTANGTGATTCTTCACTCTTTTAATGATCACGTAGAACCATTTACATCAAGGGGGAGGGGATGATCTAGCTTCACTACCATGGTTATATGCACGGAGCCCAGCATTAAATGTTTTCCATTAAAAACTGTGAGCTTACATATAGCTTTGTAACATTCCTCAAATCTATATTTTATGACTGCTCTTACTGCTTTTGGATATGTGGTCAACATCATTAAATAATATCTTACATATTCTTGGCTGTTTCCTGTTAGGAAAACAACACTTTAAGCGTAGCTCTTAACTATTTCAGAATACTTCGATACATATTACCCGTGCCCTGTCGTGCCAAAATAGTTCGGTTCACCTTTTCAAATCGAACGTACGGCAAGAAATAGATTAATTCGAAATGTAAGAAAACAGTTCGCCTAAAGGACTATGGAAATGTCTTGCAATGCGCGAATTCACAAAACATAAATGAAGAAGTAAATATTAACT
>NQII01001475.1:443648-481709 GCA_002778355.1 Clitarchus hookeri | reverse complement strand
ACAGTGCACGTGGAGGCCATACACTGTACTAAGCTGCAGTGGGGAGAGAGACACCCTCCCTAGTCAGAGACAACATTACGTTGCTTTTGTTCTTTCGTGTTTATTTGTCTGTGATATTGGACAAATGTTTTGTTAGAAACACACTGAATTTCACGTTTTGTATTCGGCAGAGCTGATAACGTCTAATTGCTATGCTTACTTTACGTATACTCCATACGTTTGTGCATTCTGTATGCATATTGCAAACTTTTTCTGAGGTGTTTATTTATATATATTATAAGGGGGAAAGGTTTTTATTGATAGAACAGATAATACAAAAAAAAATTGAGCTGAACAACGACAATAAATGTGGACACCTGTACTTTTTATTTTATTTATTTTACTGCCTTACTTAATATTTTTTTTATTTTTCTGATAACTACATATATACATTTTTTTTTTATGTGACCTTTCGTATTTGAGGGAAAAAAAGGTAAAGTGGGGTTGTCGAACCCGGAACAACCTGCCTTTCCTTCCCTTTTGAAAACAAGAGGCGGCTCCTAACTGTACTTTATTGCAGGCGCATGCCGCTACAACTCATGCAACCAACACGGTTTATTCGTTCAGACGGTTGCCTACCTGCAGGCGCCAAACGATGCGTTTTGGATACCCAGTAGTTAGAGATTGCTCACCCCCGAGGTAGGGACGGGGATTTAGTGCGTCTCAGGGCTAAGCTCCATAAGCCCACAAGGAGCCCATAAGCCACACATCGAGGCAGAGAGGTATTGGGCAAACATGCCCGCTTTTGGAGCCATAAGTACCTCCCTGACAATCAGCTCCGCATATGAAGCTTAGTAAAGGAAGGGGTTTAAACTCAATGCAAAAAAATTATTCAAATTCAATCTATTAGATACAACGACAGATTAAAATGTAAAAGAGGACATTTTAGTCATCCACCATGGTAGATATAACTGTGTTTTTTATATGCCATAAATGAACATTTTTTAACCAACAAACTTTAGAATAAAACGTTTAATATAATTCCTTATGTATTTATTTCCATTCAAAATGTTACGCTTTGCTGAATAATCTCGGAGAGACACAAAGTGATAAGAACTCAGATAGAATTTAATGAAGAATCATGACGAACTTTGTATCAAGCGTACTCTTACATGTCAAAAATCCGATTGCGTACAGTTTTATACATCCAAAGTGTATTTAAGGTGGGCGTAATGTAAAGTGCATGGATCGTATCGTGCCGAATTTTAAAATGGTAACTCAAAAAAACAAATGTCTTACTTTCCCCGGCACTTCTGGAATTTCTTGATGAAATAACGAACATGGAATACATCCCTGAGTTGTTGAGGGGAGAGTTTGAAACGCCAAAACTGTTATGTATGGCCCTGCTGACACCGTAGATAAGGAGGCAGAGGATAAAAACCGGTATATACACAGGAAATCAAATCCAAAACTTGTTCGTGCGTTATTGAAATTCTAAGGGAAAGGGAGGGTTCGGAAAGCAAAGTCTTGTATTAGTAAATTGTGAGAGAAGAGGGGTAGGGGGGAGACTCACATGTCTCCAAGCTGCCCGAAGACGAAGGAGCCGACGAGGTCTCCTGCCTGGCTGGCGACGAAGGTGTTGGTGACGTAGAGCTCCTTGTTGCACAC
Source organism: Clitarchus hookeri (assembly GCA_002778355.1). Lineage (NCBI taxonomy): Eukaryota > Metazoa > Arthropoda > Insecta > Phasmatodea > Phasmatidae > Clitarchus > Clitarchus hookeri. Next base: position 480,062 of record NQII01001475.1, on the reverse strand, counting down.
CCAGCTCTGCTGCGAGGGCGCCGTCCTGGTGTACCACGTGACGTCATAGTCCCAGCCACCCTGGCAGTCTGCAACACCCGCACACACACATATACAGGCTGATTCGTGACATGTTCTAACTGAAGGAGCTCTTTACTCGCGGTGGAGTCGGGAGATTTGGCCGGCTCTTAGAAGGTTCGACTTCGCCCCTTTTTCAAAAATTCTTCGTTCCCGCGACATAATTTCGTATTAATATTAATTACTAGCATTGCACGGTTACAGGAAATTTATATTTCGCGAGTTGTTTAATATTTTTGTGCTTGATTTTAATTGTGCGTTATCTGCTAGCAAGTAAAAAGTCGAGAACCTATTTATATTTTATCAATAAGTTCCTGCCTTTTTTTCGAGCAGGAAGTAACACACAGTGTAAATTAGATACAAAAGGATTAAGCAACTAAATAATTGTAAATTTTCTAAAATCAAGCATTTACAATATTCCCTATGAAACTGAAATTACGAGTCGAGAACGAAGAATTTCTGCAAGTGGGGTGAAGCCAAGCCTTAAGAGTGTCGGACTCCAACAAATTTGCACTAAACATTGTTCAAATCGTACGCATCGTATGTAATAGCATTTTCTTCTAATAATTTTTTTTGTATAATTTGAGGTAAAATATAAAATGCTTCTGTTTTCTTGCAGCCGTAATAAAACATAGGTACTAATTAAGTTGTCCAGATGAAAAAATTTATAACATAAACAAATGCTGTGGGATACTGGTTGATATATACACGTAATCACTAAATAACACTTCAAAAATTAAAAAAAACTAAAATATGCAAAAATGTATTTATATTTAACCACTTTTTCCATGTCTATGGCTTGGTATTTGGATTTAGTATACTTTGTAAATTTTTTAATCGGTATAACTTAGTATTTGCTATTACGGCTGTAAAAAAACAGACATAATTAATTTTTGACATCAAATTATTTTTTTTTTAAATTAAGTGTAAAATCTTTTTATTAGAGGAAAATGTCATAACATACAATGCATACCAGTTGAACAGTGTTTGGTACAGATATAAAACTATTAACTTTCGGGGTACAACGCCCTTAACACCGTGGTCTTGAGAGTCGATGAGGGTGAAGTGAGGAGTTAAAGTGTTTTGAGATAAACCTAGATGAGAACTCTCATATCGCGAAAATTGGGTGTCCTTGAGCCACAAGACGCTGATTAGCGAATGGCCTTCCGACATGTCTTCTGGTGTGTGTGTGCGTGTGCGCGTGCGTGTGTGGTCCACTNACTTACTTACCCTTCCAACGGGCAACCTTTGGGTCTGTGTATCACCGGTTGCACAAGTCTCAGGGGAAATGCAACTGCTACTAGCGCCATCTCTCGAGTGCGAAAAGATTTAAAGCTGACTTCCATGTAACCTTAACTTTCCTTGGCATTCTCCTAGTTGGTAAAAGACAGGTACTTTGAATGGCACTCGTGTGTAACTTGAGGTTGTTTGCGCGCTCAAGGCCGACGAAGCGAGGGAGCGATACGGGCGACAGTAACGCGCGCGCCTAGCGCCTCGTCGCCCCTACGCGCAAGGCGTGCAGTGCTTCTGTCTGTGCGCTGTGCTGTGCCTGTCGTCTCTCTTCTACTCAGGTTAGGAACAAAACCAACTTTCTTATAGGAGAGTTCGTCACTGGGATATTTCCGCTACGTATGCGCAGTCTTCCGAAAGGTAACTTTTAATTAAAATTTTAAGCCACGTGTATTATAAAAGAGAAAGCGTTTACTTAGTTGCGAAGTTAATTTATATTTGATTTATGATTATTGAAATTATCCTGTTTTCTAACGGTGAGATTAGAGAAAATCTGGTACCTTTCCGCCGACACTAGCGCTTGCCTTACCTTTAACGTTGATCTTCCCAACCTGCAGTAGACGTAACCTTAAAATAAGTAATCCGAAACTCAATAATAAAAACGAGTTAAATTGTTTTGATGTACAAAATAGTCGTGAAATGTTTACGCGGAACTCGGGCGCCCCTTACCTATAGTCACCAGGTGAAAATACTGAGGAAACAGGAACAAGTGGGAAGCTTGTGTATGCTACTCTCCATCGGCGTCGCAACGCTTCCTCAACCTCACGGCGTTCGTAACTTCGGTTACTATGGAGTCATATTAAGGTTCCTGCCTACCTGGAGCTTTTTACCGCGTCTGGGCCCGAGAAGCGCGGGAGCGATAAGGGCGACACTGCCACGCGCGTCGAGTGGAACCATCGCCGCTAAGCGCAACCACTCTGAATCGGCGTGCAGTGTTCTAGTCGAACTGCGTGACCCTATTGGGGGAAAGTCTGTGGGAAGGTTCGATGCAGGGCCCCTGGAGTAGTTTAGTGAGAATCTGATGCGTGCACTTTGCGATACAACGCTTCTAGAAATCCGCTTTCAGCAGTTTTGGAGCAGTTCTCTGAAATGGTGTTCCTGATGGGCGTGACGTATTGAAAGCACTCGACAGGCCTCGTCTGAAGTGTGTATTCCTTTCGAAGATCAGCACGTTGGACGCACGTTTAATAGTTTCGCGGGGAAACGTGTACTTCGAACACTGTGCAACGCAGTTCAAGTGCCGTGTGCTGGTGAATTGGCCCGGTGGCCTGCACAACTGGCGTGAGAGAGCGCGTGTGTGATGGATGCCCACGTCTTCCGCCGCTCAACAGGCAGCTTCCTCCGGCCCCAGGTCTTCGCCGCAGAGCACCTAACAGTGCAGAGGTGCAACGGCGGCGCAGTGTGATACATCTCCAGCTGCACGCGCCAGCAATATGGCGGAACGGAGTGGAGAGATCTGACCTGCTTTTTAAGGGCGTTTGGCCACGAACAAAATGCGTTGTTTTATATTCGCAACCTCATAATGTTCAACGTCTAGAAGTTATCGGTAACTGCTCTTTCCTCGCAAAAAAAAAATTAGCGCATATATTTTGCGTGCACGCATGTCGAAATCACAATTTTATCATTTTAGAAACGTGCAAATAGGGAAAACCATGTTAAATATAGAAATGAGGCAATTCACACTGAAAGGAGATGCCAAGAGATGCTTCAAGACGTCTATAAAATTGTACAAGAAAATTTTTTCGCTATTTCGAAAAATAGCTGGGAAAAAAGGAAATTTTTGCATTTTTTTTATTTTTGGCTGCCCTCAAATTTTTAGAAAATAATTTTTGCGTAACATATCTTAAAATGAATCGAGACAAGATATTCCAGGTGTCTTTTTAAAATTTTCTACAAATAGTTTGGTTTATTTTATTTGTACATCACAAAAACAATACAATTTTTACTTTGAGATGTCATTTTTCAGAAACCATGCGATCTAAAAATATTTAATCTGAGGAGAAGGTAGTCACAACTAATGTCCACAAGTTGAACAGTACCTACAGGATGTCCCAATAAGAGGTACTAACCTGTGGAATGGCAATAAATGCCGTGTTTATTAACAGAGGTACGTGTGGAATAACGGAAATAACTATATTAACGTAGAGTACAACCACATCAATCAAATGAACGTATACGAGTCACGGCAGGACATCAAGAGCATTGAACAGCACTGAGTTGTAGCCACTCTATGGGCGAGTGCCTTTTATTGGGACAGCCTGTATATGGTACAAATATAAAATAACACATTTTCCCGTTGCCAATGCTCCTAGCAATACAGAGGTGAAACGATGTGGCGTATTGCCAACTCCAGCCTCACCGACCGGCAATATGGTGGAAAGTCCTTCAGAAATGGGCTCTTGGAGACTTCAGGCTGTTCCCGGTAAACTGAAGCACTTTTTGAAAGCCCTGCTAAAGATCTACTTGTGTGCAGATAGTGTATTATTCCACCAGGTGTAAAATTAACATTGCCATGGGCAGATCACTTTCTTCACGCTCCGGTAAAATGAAACTGTGAAATTATTAGAAAAGTTAATATTTTACCAATTTGCTAATTTTCACAATAACAGTACATGTATTTTAGAAAATTAAAGCTTAGGATCTTTTTTTAGTATTAACAGATATTTAAGAAACACTTTTAATTCAACATTAAGACATGGAACTAATTTTCCTCCATCGTCATCAACTTCACTGGGTGCATGCCAGTGGCGAGTGGAGAGATGAGGGTGAAGTGAGCTGAGTATGGAATAGCGCTGGAGTGCAAGGGTGGAGGAAACGGGAGATCCCCGAGAAAACCCGCTGACCAGTGGCATCGTCCGGCACGATTACCACATGCGAAAATCCGGGGAGCGACCCCACCGGGAATCGAATCCGGTTCGCCTAGGTGGGAGGCGAGTAGTCTGGCCACTACGCTACCGCGGCCCCTTATATGGCGGAACGTCCTTCAACAATCAGCTCCTGGCGACTAACTTGCCGGAAGGCAGCCCGACCAATGAAGAGTATTGCATAATCTGCAACAGCCAATCAGACTCGAGGTCCGTTTCCGCATCTCCGCACGGCTTTCAAAAACCGAGTTCGTTCAATTGAAAGAACCACGTCACTTCGATTCTGTATACTTACCTATTCTGTATTTGATATTAACAAGGAAACAGATTTTCCTAATGATCTGTCTGCGGTGTTGTGAAAGGTTTTTTCGTTGCCGAGTTCTGCGAGTGTGCGATTTTATTTTATTTATTGCCATGGTCGGCAATGGGCACTATCCAATCATACCAACATGAACAATCTGTATACTGTTTTACCGTTCTCTCTAGAGTGTTCGTTGGCCTATTTGGAGGAAGTCAATGACTTGCGTTGCCGAGGTTTGCAAATTCCACTGTCGCCGCCTCACCTACTGGTTCTGTTTTCCTGCAACTGCCGCCTGCTCACTTCCACCGTGCAGTTCAGCGCGTTGCTGCTGCCTTCCAGCCTGAATATTGTCTGTGGCCTGACTTTTATTTAAACTCACATATTGCAGTCTATTTGCAATATCTTCGTTTTTTTTTTTTTTTTTTTTTTTCAAAAATCATCCCATGTATGACATTTTGTGGTTTCCTAAATACGTAATTTATCACAAGTCTTTCAAACTCCTGTTAACTTTAAAGTGCCTTATTTTTTGTTAGATTTAATATAAACGTATATTTTATCTATAAATTATAACATTGCATTTATAATTATTAAAGTGGATACAAACCGAGAGAAAGTTAGTGTGTTGGTAATGTCTAGTAAGAAATACTTCTTACACACAATATTACAGTATTAGACTGGGTGTGCACAAATGCGGTGCCTTTGGTGTAATTTTTCTAAAGCTTTGTTTGCACGAGGCGGAGGAATATCCTTGAAGTAGAACTTCGGCAGGCTTGCAGAAAAATTGGAAGAAACCAGCATAAATCGACTCTAGCAGGCAGAGCTATAAGGGCGACAATAACACGCGCGCGCAGCGCTCCATCGCCCGTAACCACCAGGTGAACATAGGCTGTTCGCGATAAAGTGAGAATTTTTGGAAGCCCTCTCGTTTGGAATAATTGACAATAAACATGTTTTATTTTAGCCTCAGGCGTTAACTTCCGAGTGCGGTGGAATATACACACTATGTGTATTACTTAGAAGCAAATGTTTGTTTTAAAAAGAAGTCAAAGAATTAAAAAAAATGGTTGAAATAAAAATGTAAATAGGGTCTCAAAAGTGCTCACATTACCGTGACCAGCCTATACATTAAAATACGACAGTACGGTTTTGCTTTTATTCTTCTTCTTAAGACTCGGCTTCACCTAATATGAAAAAATTCTTCGGTTTCGTGTTATAATTTCAGTTTCATAAGTGTTATTGAAAATGTTTGACTATATAAAATTTACAATTTACGAGTTGTTTATTACTTGTAGTTAATTCGTACTCCGTGTCATTTCCTGTTTGCAAAAAAAGCCAGGAACTTATTGATAGGATATAAATATGTTGTTGAATTTTTACAGCTAGCAGATAGCACAAAATTAGAATTAAGGGCAAAAATATTAAACAACTCGTAAAATGTAAATTTTCTGCAACCGTACATTGTCAGCAATCACTCTGAATCCGAAATTATGACTCGTAAAAGGAAGAATTTGTACAAAAATTGCGAAGCCGAGCCTTAAGGAAACTGCGCAGGTCAGCTGTGGAAATGCGATTTTTTAATACCATTTTCACGACCTTTTTTTATTACACTTAATAAGACAAAAACCAAACCGCACAAGCTTAAATGATTTTTTTTTTTTTTTACTGTTTTGACAGAAAGTCGTAACTATAAACATTTAATCTTGCACAACAAAGAAAAAATATAATACCCAAACTATAAATAAAAATATTACTAAAATATGGAAATACAAGCCAAATAACTAAAGAAAGAAAGAAATTATATACAGGAGAAAAATAGTAAGGAATAAAATTAGAAAAACTAGGTAATACATTTTCCCTAGCAAACAATTTAATAGCATCAGAAAATGGCTGTAAAATACCTAAAAATCTAACCTTATTTGGATATTTATATCCCAGGATTTATACATCCCAGGATATTTATTCGCCGAGATATACGAAAACGCGCAGACAAACAAATGCACAGTAAATATGTCCAGACTACTGAAAGTTCGTAGACACCCGTGTGGCCTAGTTAGTAGGTGACACCTTCGTGATTACGGCGTTAATCGGGCTGGCGTCAACGCGTGTGAGACCAGCATTTCCTGTACTACCACGGGATCCCTCCGTAACCCTTCGAAACCCATCTCAATTTACGATTTAAGGTGTTGCGAACAAACATCTTCACGACGCGCGCTGTACCCGAGTCTACACGGCACTTGCTTCGCTGTCACAGCCAATGAGCTGTAGGCTGTGTGTTCGGCTACAGTTGTATGTAATATTATGACATGGAACAGTAAGACGGTTTGCGAATCATTTACCCACGAGTAAGATCATTGGTCGTTGAGCCTCGCGGCGTACAGTACAAGACAAAAAGTACCTTCTCGTGCGTATTGTACGCAATAGTGTACAGCGGGTCTGAATGGGATAAATGAGGCTGGAAGCCCGTAGGTCACAAATTAACGCTAAACACTTTACTTGACGACTACAGGTTTCTGAAGTCTCAATATGATAAAAAAAACACGAGAAAATATTCCTGCATAATTAGAGGGTGTGGGAACGAAGGAAGGAAAAAAAAACACCTACATAACAGTTTGAGATGAATTTTCGAGAAGATATTTTACCAAAGCGATATATTTCTGTCAAGGTTATTTCTGAGGCATTTATTTGTACAGTTTATTGCGACGCAAGATATCACGCTAAAAAAATATTTGGAAGAGCTGATTTTATTTTTTAATTTTTCCCCAGTTGCTGTAATATAAAACATAATAATCCATTCTGATTTGCAGCTGAGATAATACTGCTCCGGCCCCTTTGTAACATGAGAAACTTGTAAACTGACTGTGAAAGTCGCTATGTATTCTAGTAGAGCTGAACGGCGGTGGCTGTGCGGTTAGACCACTCGCCTACCACCAAGGCGAAGCGGGTCACTCCCGGGTTTTCGCAAGTGGGAATCGTGCCGGACGATACCGCTGGTCAGCAGGTTTCCTAGGGGATCTCCCGTTTCCCCCCGCCAATGCATTCCGGCGCTGCTCCATTCTCGCCTCGTTACCCCCGCATCGGCTCCCGAGACCTCGTCGTCAGATCCATCAACTCGACTCGGCTAGTATGTTGAAACGAAAGGCGTTCTGCCCGAAGACAGTTTTAGTCGATGCCAAACCCCTCGTGCCCGCTATTTTCTTTGTAAATAGACTTAATAAGTTGCGATGGCACGCCACTCTTTTACGGCGTAAAGTTTGCTGGCCACGAGAAATTTCATTACTTTACATTCGTACGAATTAATTTTCAACTTGTAAGCATTATTTACAAGTATTATTTCCTGGCCTAAAAAAAATTGACAGAATACTTTTTTGCAATGACATAAAAAATGACAGTGTCTTAGGAATGTACACATTATAAGAACCAACTCACCTAAATGAAATAATTCACATTGTAATACGATACTATGTGTAACTTCAAGAAATAATTAAAAATTACAGTATGAAATGCTTTGGTAATTTTTTAAAACTGCATAATTTATATTTGCAAAATTTTTTGATTAATTGTGAAATAAATTTTGCTAAGTTTACCTTAAAAATGTATCGAGACATGGCCTTTCTTTCGTTTATTTTATTTGAACGTCACTAAATCCCTTAAAATGTGGAATTTGACATGCCATGATGATATGTGATCAATTTTTTTTATGTGAAGTTGCGAAATCCCGGCGCTGTTTAGCTGACTTCAACTTAAATTTTTTTAATGTTTTGTGACTGATTCGAACATTTTGCTACTAGTATTTATTGTTTATATTATGAGCCCACAGATGCCGTGGTTCGAATGTAGTTTAAAAAGATATTGTATATAGGGAGCCTCGTGTAGAAAGTAAAATCATTTATATAATGTTAAAAAGGCCAAAAAATTAGAAAAAAAGTGCATAATTTTGAAAATAACAAATTTATTATCTCAAAATAATTTTAAAATTATTTACTTGGGTAGATTAAAGAATCGTTTGTAAAAATGTGAAAACCAAATAAATTAAAATTGAGTGAGTTCTTGCAATTTTAATTTTTTTTTGCATTTAGTCTGACAAAATTCACAAAGTATCACAGTAAAAGTTAAAAAAAAAAAATAATAATAATTTTTTGAAATAGGTAAAAACTGCGCAATTTTAAAATCGAATTTTTTTAAAAATTATTAATTTTGTATTTATATTGCATATTTGAATAAGTATTTAGAGAAAATATTGAAATTCATTAAAATTTTAATAAAAGCAAAATCTCATAAAAGAAAATGAACAACAATTTTATTAAAAACCTTAAACTATTTTAAGAAAAGACTACAAATTCTGAAATAAAAACTTATTATATATTTTCAGTACATGTCATATTAAAATTTTTGTGATGAAAATTTATTTTGTGCTCAGAATTTAATCTGTTAATTAAAAAAATTATTACAGATATATAAATATATCGTCTCATACTAATCATAGGTAATTAATTTTAAAATGATGAGAACTTGTATATTGGTTGTAATATCTCCCACATTACACTAACAGGGACAAGCAGTTAAACAAATGTGTAAAATAAGCATGTACTCACCAACTATGTCCACGTCATCCTTGCTCCTGTTGAGCAGCTCCTCCGTGATTGGCTCAGTCCAGTTGTACATCCTGCAGTTGTCGAAAGTTTCCACACCTCGACTGTTGTTCTCCCTACCACAACAGCACACAACAGACTACTTTACCACAACAGCACACAACAGACTACTTTACCACAACAGCACACAACAGACTACTTTACCACAACGAACAAGTTCACGTATAGGACTACTTCTAAGGCCACCTGTGTTTTGCGAAAATATTTACGCGGGAGCTAGACTTCATATCCTATGTACACATTCGCAGTCTTCATTTGACTATCGGTTGCCTGTCTTTGTGTGAAGATATGCTGTGACATGAGTGAGCCAATCAGAATCAAGTTTCTCCGATACTGACCGTCTGTGACTCGCTGGCAGACAGATAAGGCAAATGCTCCAATCACGAAAGTGGGTCTGAACTGAAGTGTTTTTTTGGAACACAACTTGCCATTAAATGTTTTCGCGATAAACAGGTGTCCCTACTAAAGCCATAATTGTGTTCAATAGTCGGAAACTTTTTTCTGTATTTTTATCAAATTATACATCATTTTTGTTTTGACCTAAAATAGTACTCAGAAAAAAGTATGAAAATTAATACAAATTACTTTAGAACTAAAAGCAGCAACTTCATAAATTTTAAAATTATTATTTTTTCATGAAAATCTCCTAATTGAATAAAATTGATACATTAAACTTTAGCTTAAAATAAGTGTCTGTATCTGAATGTTGTGAAAATATTTTCTTCGTTAATTTGCACTCTGTTCAGCTGTATTTACATATTGGATTTTGAGATAAAATTGAAGGTCAAAATATACAGAATTTAAACCACTATCGCGAGTAAAAAAGGTGTCGGATTTCAAAGAAATTGCCAACAGGAAGCTTCTGTGAGTTTAAGAAACACTTTAGTTGAAACCAAACTTTGTGTTAAAATAACGTTTTTGAAACTTAAAAACATTAATACTTTAAGTTGACAGTTTCACGTTTGTTTATCAAATTATTTAGTATTTTTGTTAAATTATCGTTTATATACAGCCCTGAAGCAATAAAATACCCTCAAAACCTTTATGAAAAAAAACCCCATTTTTAGGTTTGGACGTCGTTCAAGTAACGATAAAATTTTAGTTCGGTATCCATGGAAATGTTTGTAAAAATTTTGCTACAGGCATCTATACCGACGTCTCCTCCGATGCTTATCTTACGAATGTGCACACTCCTGAAAAGTGTTCTGTTTTGCCAGAAATAAACAGGCACTTCCCAAAAACTAGTCATCCACAAAAGAGGCGCAGAAATCCAAGACGGTCTCAACTACTCACATCGTCACCATATGATAAAATGCTGTCTTTACAAAGTGAAATAATAATAGGCCTAACCTAAAGAAAACAACCGTAACATCGAAATCAGTAAGCTTGAATATTAAAGGCGTTGGAGCAAAACGCAAATCGACTAAGGTGGACTATTTCTGTGGTGGGTGTGGTACAGCATATGAAGAGCGTCCATCTGTGGACTGTATTATGTACAGCGAATGTAGCTCATGGCGGGAGGAACCCTGTACTGTTGATATAAGAAAGGGCTTTTTCAAATATAATAGATGTCTTACCCCACTGTAATAGGAATCTTGCCCCACACGTGGGGCAAGATTCCTAATATGTAGTCATGTGTTCTATTTGTATTGCAAGTTCTCACAAATTAATTTCAATTTTAGTTGTTGTATATAATCATGCACAGTGCATTTTCGTAGCATATGCATGTGGTTTTATGTGAAATACATCGTTGCAAAATACACAATCGACTACTGTTTTCTTAAGTGCGGGCTATTGCTCCACACTACTCTACATAATGGTTCATTGATTTATAAATATCTCTAGCACAATAGTTACGTGGGAAAAATTACAATCACGCATGCACACGACCACAATTTACCATCTTGTTTCCACGCAGAAAAGAGAAAAATGTAGTTGTGACGCCGGCTGCCAAAGTTTATGAAATTAAATATACGACGGAATGCTTGGATGTTGTGTAAAAATAAAAATGACGTTATCGTCGGGTAAAATAAACTTATATCGCCTCGTGGAATTGCAGTTTCATGTACCGTGGTTGTCAGCCACGTATGTCATTTACCAGGAAGTTTTCTTCTTGTCAAAGAAGAAGCTACAACGGAAATAAGGCTGCGTTCTGATTTTCAAATTATGTAGCTGCTGCAGGCTGCTCACAAATATCTGAGCCTTTTTTTTTTAAATCAACTTTTGAAAAAATATCACTGTCCCTACCTGCGTGCGTTATAACGGGTACACTAATTGGCATGCACCCAGTAAAGTTGGCAGACACGGAGAGAAAGTGGTACCGTGTCTTAGCGTTGAATTAAAAGTGCCAGGTGAACGTTTGTGAATACTGGTATGATTTCTTTTGATTTGGTTTTTTTTATACTTAGAAGTTTAAGAATTAGCAAAATTGAAAAATATTTACTTTTGTAACAACAGTTTTCTCTTGACGAACGCATCATTAAAGTGATAAGACCCGAGGCAATGTTAGTTTTGAAATACGTTGCGCGAGGTTCTGAAAACGTACGGAGTGTCCGATTGGCTACTGCATGCCGCGCAATGTTCCGTATTGACTGGGCTGCCTCCTGGCAAGTAGGATACGAGGCGGTGTTTGGCGAATGGCGTTTCGACATGCTGATGTAAAGTGTCGTCAACTTGCTGGCTTGCGAAGTTGTGTTTCCCGGCACAAGCACCTGTTTCACTAGAGTAAGGACGGCTCTTGACATCGAGGCCTTGAGAGCCGATGAGGACGAAGTGAGTTGAGTACGGAGCAACGCCAGAATGCAAGGGTGGGGGAAACAGGAGACACCCGAGAAAACCCACCGACCAGCGGAATCGTCCGGCACGATTCCCACATGCGAAAATCCGGGAATCGAACCCGGTTCACCTAGCTGGGAGGCGAGTAGTCTGACCTACGAATAGAAAGTATTCGATTCACGGACATTTCGACTCTGCCGTCACTAAGGGCTCCAGGTACACGGGACTCTCAAAATACCCCGTGGCAACACGACGTGGGAAATGCGTCCTTTTCAGTCGGCTTCCTGCCATTGGACGCGACTGCTGCAGTCGGATATTGCCCGGCCTTTATTCCGACGGAACGCCGTGACGGCATTGCTATTCAGCACGCCTGGGGACACTCCCTCTCGTGTTCCGGGAAACTGACTCAGCTATCGACCTCCCGCCGCGCTGTCGATTGCACAAATCGACCTCTCGCGCCGCGCCGCTGCGACTGCAACCTGCGGCAGCCGCGTCAGCCTGCAGCTACGTTCGCAATTCGCTGAGCTCGGGGCGAATCTCGACTTTGACTTTCGGTTCGGTAGCTAGAACATTAAGACGTTGAAGGGGAGGGGGGCATTCCCCTATTGTGCAGGTGCAGGTGTAGAATTTCGATTCGTGGCATATGAGCAAGGTGCTGCCTCATTATAATTATAGGAAACAATCTTCAATTAATCGAATAGAAACCAGTAGGCCTATTTAAAACAATAATTATTTTATTTTTGAAACATTCACAGCACAGTTACATGTCAAAGTTTAAGTTTTTTGGGTTGTTGGGGAGGGGGGGGGGTTATTTCCTCTNGGGGTTATTTCCTCTGTGACCCCTTCCTTTACTTTCTGGATTTTTATAGGATATTCCCGGTAAACTGAGAACTTTTGAAAGACCTCTCATTTGGAATAATAGTCAATAAATGTATTTTATTGTAGACGTAGACGTTAACTTCCGAGTGCGGTGGAATAATACACATGGTGATTATTAATAACATGGGAATATTTATTTTAAAATGTAGTTAAAGGAGAAAAGAAATTGGCTGAAAGGAAAAAGTAACGAGGGTTTCAAAAGTGCTCACTTTACCGTGAACAGCATATACCTGCGCTGGGCGCTATTCAACTGTACCTCTAGCACGCAACTGTATATGAAGAGCACGAATGCCAAACAAGCTATATCACAAAATCATAATTTTGCTGAAAAAAAAAAGTTTGTACACAATGCTTCCAAGATATTATTTTCCATACTTGAGTTATCAACCAATAAAAAATACTGTTGGGGGCGAAGCGAACAGAAGTAATCAACCAATGGGAAACATTGCTGGAGGGGCTGGAGGGGAACCGACTAATTTACCAATGAGCAGAGACCTAAAGAATTCGCGGATTCATTTTGGGACAAGCTAGAATTCAAAACTCATGCGTTTATACAACTTAATCAATTGGCCCACGCCGTATTTGACACTTCCTGGAGAATGCTGGTCCAATCGTCGTCTTCCACTGTGGCAGCAGACAACTAGTGTGCAGTTTATATCGGCATATTTGTACATAAGACTGTAGAGTCTAGCCGGCAGGTCATTGAACTCGCGATTTTTTCCGGTCTCTACAAATGAGAAACATTGACGAGGGTCAATCGTCTGCTGTGCGTAGTGCTGAGCGAACCTCCGTAAGTGTAAGTTTTTAAAATAAACTTTTTGATATATTTCTGAATAATTTTTAGTGAAACTTTACATAATTTGTAAATGTCCTGAAAATAGTTTTTAAGATTTTTTTTAAAAATAATTTGGGAATTTTTTTTTAATTTTTGCGATTTCTTGGGTTTAATGTCGAAAGGTCTTTGGGGTCAAGGTCAAACATCAAGTTCTAGGTCACTTGGATTAAATATGGTTGCCAAGTGACGTCATAACATTGTGCCTGGTCGGCTCGGCTCTAAGCTGGTCGGCCCCTCTAAGACCGAACATTAAAAATTCTGTTTTCCCAATATAAAAAAAAAATAGTTCAATCATATTTTATAAATAATTGTATTAAATATTTTGAGTTTATATATTATTTTGAAATTTTTTTGGAGAATCTTGCGATTTTTTGGGTTTAAGGTCAAAGGTCACTTGGGTGAAGGTCACGGACAAGGTCACCGACATCCAACATGGCGGACAATATGGCGTCTACCAGCAATGTATAAACAAATCACAAACGAAAAAACCGAGATTGCTGCATACAATGGAATGAGTAACATTGAGGGCGTGGAGAGGGGAATTTTAATACAGTGTTATTGATTGGAGTACTTCAGTCATCTGCTGGATATGGTGCTGGGGGACCTCCGAAAATGTACGTTTTTAATATTTTTAATAATATTTTTTAAATAATTTTTAAAAATATATTTTTTTAATTTTTTAAAATAATTTTTAATAAAAATGTAATTCAATTTTTATAATTTTTAATTTTTTTATATTTTTGAGTTTTTTTTATTGTTGGATTGTTGAGGTCAAAGGTCACCGGGTGCCAGGTCAAAGGTCATGGTCACCAACATCCAATATGCCGGACAAGATTAACAGCTCCGAGCTCCGGTCTCAGGTCTCGTTGCACCCGACACGGCTATTTCATTCTACTGATCCTGATTGGTGGAGATATGAGACGCTTCGCAATACGACGCCCAAGTGCGTCCAAAGTATGCTAGACAGGACTGAGATCAGGGGATTCAGCCGGCCAATCGAAATGGGGTATGTCATCGGTTTCCAAGTAGTCGTCAACCCATTGTAATTCAATGTAGATGGGCATTGTTATCAGTAAACAGGAATTCTGCACAAGCTTCTGGATAATGTGGGGCGAATAAGGGTATAAATGATTTCATTAGATTACACTTTGTTTCGTCTTCATTTCTTTTGACCTTTGGTTTGCTGTCGGGTTCATGTAACTTTTACTATTTCTCTTTGCCTGGTTAGAGGCAATCCCTTTTATTTTTTACATTTGCTTTATTATCACCTTCTTGAAGGATTGTTCTACCTGCAATCCTGTTGGAAGATTGGATATCTACAGTCTAAACTGTTATAGAACTACAATCAACAAAAAGTTACTGATATAAATAATGAGCTTACTTCCCTCTACACGTGTGCAAATAATGTTTAATGAAGTTCTTAAAAGCTTTAATGGTAGATAGTCCTTGACGTTTTGTTGACAGCAATATCATTATAGATGAAACCAGAAACATATGCAACAGTACCGAGGCAATTACAAATACGCACGTGCCTTATCCTGGACTCGAACCCAGTAAACCTCGTACCCTAAGTTAGC
Organism: Clitarchus hookeri; assembly: GCA_002778355.1. Classification (NCBI taxonomy): domain Eukaryota; kingdom Metazoa; phylum Arthropoda; class Insecta; order Phasmatodea; family Phasmatidae; genus Clitarchus; species Clitarchus hookeri. Next base: position 464,835 of record NQII01001475.1, on the reverse strand, counting down.
GTGCAATAAATTGCTTTACTGAGGTACAACTCGGGGTACCAACTTCGGATGTAATAAGTCTAATGTTTTGAATTATAGGGTTTACTAAACTGAAATATTTACCTTGGCACCATTTAGAAAATAAGTGTCGGAGCCACTTAAAATACGTAATTTTACATTGCCTAGCGTTGCGCTACTTGTGTAAAGAATTTGGTGGAAATCGGTTAATTAATTCCGGAGAAATAGTATACAATTTTATTTTCCTATTTGGTACTATCCTACAAAATTGCATTAAAAAGGTTATGTATACGATGATTTTAATAGATACTGTCAGCATAGAAAATTTAGTTGAATCTGGTTAAATTTTTTAGTAGACATGACCAACTTATCAAGATATTTATATGGCCGCCATTTAGAAAAAAAATCAGTGTCTGGCCCCNTTTTTTAGTAGACATGACCAACTTATCAAGATATTTATATGGCCGCCATTTAGAAAAAAAATCAGTGTCTGGCCCCCACTTTAAAAAATAGTAAGTCTACGTGGCTTTCTGTAGCACTGCTGATGTGCAAAATTCGGCAGAAATTAGTTTAGGTTGTCCGGAAATATGGCAAAATATTCCATTTTCTCACTNCGTCTTTATTTATCAAGCGCGTTATTAATTTCCTTGTGGTTCGTCTAATTACATTTATTAATTGTAAAACTGCGACGCTAGCTCCACCGCGTCGTTCGTCTTTGGAATTGCTTCCATGCAAGGTGGCTTTCTCCTTGGCCGGCTCGGCTCCCCTCCTGTTTCCTCCCCTCATTTCCCTCCCTTGATTACCCCTCCTCGGTGACTCATCGTAACGTTACCGAGCGTTACACTTTTTCATAAGTGACTCCCAGCCGCAACCTAATTTAAGACGTTGTCACGTCAATAATAATTTAAATCGCTCTTATGGATTTTGAATTAAGTTATATGTATCTTTATACATTTTATGATTAAAATTACGTTACCAAAATCATTACCGAATTCTTCAGAAAATAAATGTTCATCTTGCCAAGATAAACGCGAATGTAAATAGAAAATAATTAGATTTTTACAACTTAAATTATAGTATGAATGTGCTGGTACTCTATACCTGCTAAATGACAATGGTCTTTTACTTTGTTCACTGCATAATTTAATTCATATTGTAGCTTTTTAAAAATAGTTTTTCTTATTCGTAATCTATGCATACAATAGATTGATAAAATTAATTTTGTAATTTTAAAATAAAAAGTTTTTTTTTATAAACAATGTGATGGAGATTTGAAATATTTTCACAGAAAAATAGTAGTTTTACATTATCAATAGCTTTGTGCTGTTATTTGGTGAATTTTCTCATTGGAATTGGTGTTTTGTATAATGTTAGGATTAATACGCCTTGAACAGTTATACAAGAACTTTTGCAGAATTTTTCCTTACATAAACAACTGTTATTTTTGTAGGAACATGACTTCATTAAGACAATATGTAAGGTAATGTTGATCTTGACTTTGACATTCTATTATAAAAGAATTTTCCTATGTTAGGGCCGACCTCCCGTTACGCAGTCGGTTGGTGCGCCACCGGCCTGCGGTGCGGGAGGTACTGGGTTCGAACCTAGGTAAGGCATAGCTGTTAGTTTAAGTTAGTTTGTGAGCCGTCCCCTGATAAGCCTTCAGGCATTAACACAGGCGGACGTCAACAAGCCCTTTCCAATTCCAATACAATTCCTATATTAGGTTGACATGTAAGTGTATTTTCGTTGATAAATATTTAAAAATTTGATTGTTATATAATACGAATTTCAAACATTTTTAAAGTGCAATAACAAATATCAATAACTTTGCTTTGCTTATATTAAATTTTCAGCAAATATATCTTTAAATGTGCACAAAGGAAATGTCTCTTTTAATTAATTATTTAAATTAGTTACTAAATTAAAAAAAAATTTATTAAGTTTATTTTGATAAATATTTTGATTATGTTACTGTATTCATTAAAAATCATAATAAATTTTTATGTTCATTTTCATTTCTCATTTTCGATTATTTATTGTTTATAATATGAAAAAAAATCCGTGTTACTAGTTTTTGTTTTTGAATAGTTAAAATTTTAAGCTAATTTGATTAAAAAGTATTTAAACTGTAAGTATAGTAACACTGATTTCATATCAATTCCCAAATATGTTTCGTAATGTAATTTTTTAAAATATTCAATATTTCTTTAAATGTATTGCAGTTCAACTTATTTTACTGTCACTTATTTTTATGTTATAACTTAAAAAGCAAAAATTAATCTTACTACATTAATTTATAGATAAATAGAAAAAAAAACTTAATAAAAAATATTTAAGATTCACATTTATTGTATTTACAATGTTATGATAAAACGTAAAATTTTCAATTTTAATTTTTTTATTTTCCACAATTATATATATATATATATATATATATATATATTCAAATTTTGATTATTTCGTAGGTAGACTTGTATGTTTTTTTTCTGCCATATGCCAAACATAGTTTTTTCTTCGTTTTTTAAGGTTTTCTTTCTGAAATATATGTTTTTTTATTTTTTTTATTTTTGAACATTATTTTTTGACATTGTAATTAATTAATAACGTTAGTCTGTAGTGTTTCAAGACTGCTCCACGACCCTCGTCTTATATCTACTAACTCTGACGAACAAGCCAAACACAGAGATGCAAGTGTTAGTTAGTGCTGACCTGGGCAGGGTGACAGACTTCCACTGGAGCAGGGAGAGGTTGGTGTGCTCTCGGCCGGGCACGTGGCACCAGTGCGCCGGCACCGCCATGGCGAACACCAGGTTGAGGTTGCTCATCGTCGCGAACACCACCAGCACCAGGTTGAAGAGCAGGTTGTAGCGGCGCTGGAAGCGACCCGTCATGCCGACCTGCACCATCAGCGAGTCGAACATCGCCTCCTCGTTCTGTTCCATGTCGAGTTGCTCCGTGGTGGCCGACTTCCAACTACTACTATCTGAATCCGCGGGCCGCCGCCCTCCGACAAGGCTGGCCGATAGACGTCATGCCACCTGCAACCACACACAACAGCAACTCCTCAACATACTATCCCGAGTGTACTCGTTCACTTATGACGAGGGCCAGTGACTTCTCGCATAAAAATCGGAGCACACAGTAGACTTCAAAACTATATACACCCCTCAACTGTTGTTATACCTCTGTTGGCTGCTGGTGCCGCGTCCGTCTTTGGCCAAGCCATTCAGGACTAACTAACTCCGACACTGAACCTTCGTGGTTCGTGCGCAAACGGTTAACACGGGCCGGAACATTTTTTTTAGCCAATCGAAGAAGCTGGACGACCCTACAGTGATTTGGGCTGTATCTCGTCTCGAAATCTTTTTTCGCGAAATATCACTGCCCCTACTTATGACAAGAGACCTGAAAAATTCGCGAGTTCAATGATCTGCGTGCTAGACTCTACAGTTTTATGTACAAATATCCCGATAACAACTGCACGTTGGTTGTCTACCGTCACAGTGGAAGGCGACGATTGGACACCGTTCTCCAGGAGGTGTCGAACACCGTGTGGACCAATGGCGAAAGATATTTAAACGCACGTGTTTAAAATTCTAGCTTGTCCCAAAATGAATCCGCTAATTCTTCAGGTCTCTACTTATGACGTGTCGCAGAACATGTAACATCATGATCGGTGCTGTACAAGGTCAGATGCCGTCGCCTATACAGACCTCTTGATTTTTCCTGGTTAATGTCATTAGTTTCCGCTGGCACATTAAAAGGTTGTTATTGGTTGGCGTCTGTGGCATCGACCAATGGAAATTATGTTCATAGGTTCCAGTAAATAAGTTATTGCAAGGAATTCGTGAATAGTTCTCAGACCAAGATTATCCTCTTTTGCAACACCTGGAACGAAAAATTAATGCGAAAGTTAAGAGGTTAACCCTGCAACTGTGTTCATATTCACCACACACTCACTGTGTTTGCTCCAAATGGACCCAATAGGAATAATATCTAACCGCTTCACCCACACTGTAGACAACTGACAACATGTTGCACGGGAATGTTACATTTAGCCAGTACTGTACTCTGCTAATCTCAGTGCCAAATTAATTTCTCTGTGGGTGACCGACTCTCAATCCGTGCTACTGCTCTACGTTATGATTGGTTCATATCTACGACCACTAAACACAACGTCTGCTGCTCAATTGGTTGTATTAACCCTTTCAGACCTCTTACAATTAGGTTATTTTTCTCACCCTTGCAAGCTTGTTCGTATGTGTAGCTGTTCGATGTTCTTCCCTAACGTATTTGATTCAGCTACATCCGAATCGAAAACATTGGCGATATCATGGCGAAAAAAAAAAAATACATCCGCCATATTTAAGGTTGGAAAAGACGTATTTTATTGACTTTCTGGTGGGCCCTTTGTCCGTTAAATGTTTATATTGATTATTGGCTGAGTAATATTGTTATGTAATTAAAAAAACAGCAGGCAAATTATGAGTGGAGGTAAATATTAGTGAATTATTCACGTATTTCAGTGCACATGGTGATTTAGAATACATCAGGCGTAGAAAAAATCATTTTTCTATTAGGCGAATGTGTGTTGTACCTGCATCAAGTTCGGAGGGTGATGGTTTCTGATTGGCTGATGGCATTGACTAGTCAGAGGCTGCTTCCCTCCTGACTGGTCGAGTTGCTAGGCTTTGACGGAACTAAATCCCGAATTATTAATAATAATATTAATAACAATAAATATTATTATTATAACGGGGGCCTCAGTGGTGTAGCAGGCAGGCCACTTACTCCGCATCACGAAAAAAAAACTAATTCATTTCCCGGTGGGGGAAATACTGAATTCCACTTGTGGGTAACAGGGCGAATGTTGCTGCTCGGTTTTCCGGAGCGCTCGCTCGCATTCCTCCCGCCATTACATCTCGTCACTGCCCCATCTCCACCTTTATTCGCCCTTATAGGCCCTTAACCCGTCCGGTTGTAAATTGCTTTCTGAGTTAAAATGTTGCAATCGTGTATTGTTTTCGGTATGCGCTGTACTTGGGTTCAGAACCAGCGAACACTTAGGTTCAGAATCAGCGAACAACGCGCTATGTTCTCGACCGTATCGGCATCAACCGCTCACGCGACAGAGGCGCGGATCATGTTAGCCTCAAGGAAGGCAGGGGCCGCGGTTTCTGAGTGGGTAGAATGCTCGCCTCCCACCAAGGCGAATCGAGTTCAATCCCCGGCCGGTTCACTCCGGATTTTCGCAAGTGGGAATCTTGCCGGACTCTCCCGTTTCCCCCCCGCTCCTTCATTCCGGCGCCGCTCCACACTCACCTCACTTGGCTCTCGTCGGCTCTCAAGACCTCTCGACGTTGAGAGCCGCCCAGATCTCTTCACTTCCTCGAGGAAGTCTCTCAAGGTACAGAGTACTGGTGCCGTGCTGTGTGCAGTACCGGCCAAAAACATCACTCAGGTGCAAAGTGTCCTCAGTCATGTGCATGGGGACCAACGGGTTAATAAATCAGCTGTTAAAATCGTCGCAATTTTTTTTTCTCAGCAGCAATGACAAAATAATGTTAAATCAAACATTTGTCGTCTCCATGTTTCCCGAGTGCTACTGCACGAGAAACTTTATTTTCATCTTAATTTATGTAACAGCATGTATAAAGTACCTTGACCTTTGAGCATTATTACATTAATTGTTGCCCTCAGAGATTCACTACCAAGGCCTAAAGACAAGGACCAGTCATATTGTACTGTATCAAGGACACCTACTGAAAGAGGGATACTAAATATTTTTTTTCTGCAGAGACAAGTTTTCCTTGTTTAAATTATTCAAATTTTACGTGGAAACAAAACACGGAAATGAAGAACCAATTAACTTACTTTACCTCAGAATTTCCCTTTCATTCTACGAGAAAAAAAATACACCTGCGTTCAGTGTATTATATTTTCCATTTATAAATTTTCGGATTTGTTAATATAGGGACATAGGTAACAAAGCATATTACGTTATAAAAAGATTTTTATATGGAACGTGTGGGAAATACTTGATGGAAAAAGACCTGATAAAGGTTTGCTCCCCGCTCCACTTATATTTTTACGAATATACTACTGCGTCAAATAATCTTCTTTCTTTAATTTACGCAGTAACGAGGAGGACTGACGCTGTGCTTTGCATTAGGAAGTTTGCCGCTATCGACCGAGAGATTACAATCAACTCGACGAATCGACGAATGTGAATCCGCTAGTCGCCTGCAGTCTGGCTGGGTGAAGCTACATCGAGATAGGACTCATCACTGTTCGTGGGCTTATCCAAAGCGATAGGTCTAACACTTCCAACACTACGCGAAATCACGTAGCGAAATTATTGCTCAGCACGTTCGATGCTGAACTTCTGTACATACCTGTGAAAAGCAGATCGTCCCACTGTCTGCTGAAATTCGGAGTGGGATATGGAGTGGACTGAAGAGATTTGGGCGACTATTAACATCGAGGTCTTGAGAACCGACGAGGGTGAAGTGAGGTGAGCATGGAGCAGAGTCGGAATGAAAGGGCGGGGGAAACCCCGAGAAAATCCGCCGACCAGCGGCATCGTCCGGCACGATTGCCACATGTGAAAATCCAGGGGCGTCCCTGCCGGGAATCGAACCCTTTTCGCCTAGGTGGGAGGCGAGTAGTCTGACCAATACACCACTGCGGCCCCTTTCTGGATTCAGTATCGCCGTGTCTTTATTTCACTTGTCAACACGGAACTCATCCGAGGAAAGGACAGATGTTTGCTGTTGGGCCGCCACGTGTTGAGGATGAGGCGATATTCGCATGTTACTGTAACTCTACCGACAGCAATGGATAATGTTTCAGTTCCTTATGCCCCGTCTCGTATTATGCGAGTCGCCAGTTTTATCGGCCTTGCGATATTATTTGTAAGGAATGTTCTTCACTGTATGCTTATGGGTAGTGGCAGTGAAATTTCGTGAAAATATTTCGAGACAAGATACAGCCCAAAGCACTTTAGGGTCTTCCAGCTTCTTTGATTTGCTATAAAATGTTGTGACCTGTGTTAACCGTTTGCGCACGAATCACGAAGGTTCAGTGTCGGAGTTACTTAGTCCTGAGTGGCTTGGTCAAAGACGGACACGGCACCAGCAGCCAATGGAGGTATAACAACAGTTGAGGTGTGTATATAGTATTGAAGTCTACTGTGTGCTCCGATTTTTACGCGAAAAGTCACTGGCCCTACGTATAGGTAGGGGCACCTATTTTTCGCGAATAGCTTTCGGGACAAGTAGTGTTGCAAAACACTTCAGTTTGGAACCACTTTCGTGATTGGAGTATTTTAATATTGTTACGCGTCTTATCCGTCTGTCCGCGAATCCCGGACAGTCAGTTTCGGAGAAACTTTATTTCTGATTGGCTCACTCGTGTAAGAGACTATTTTCAGACAATGAAAAGCGGCCAGTAGTCAAACAAAGACTGCAAGTGTGCAAATAGTATATTGAAGTCCAGCATACGTGTAAATATTTTCGCGAAAAAGATGTGGCCCTATGTATGCTCTTTGACTGCCAGATTAACGAATCAAGTGGAAATGTTGGTTGTACGAGATTATAAAAAAGGAACAATATAAAAAAATGGTGACCCGTATCACATACATGCGCCATGTTGATTTCCCGCCATCTTCCCCTTCACAGGAGTGACAGTGTCATAGCAGTGTTTTACTTCAGGCTATCTTTGGAACGGTATACGTTATCGCACACGTCAATATCACAGAGTAAATAAGTACACAGAAATAAAATAGCGTGTCAGTTCCTTTGAAGTTGGCGTAACATTCGCTGATTGGCCGCGCAAGACTCTGGGAACGGACCTTATATCTGATTGGCTACTGCGTGCTGCGGAAGGTTCCCTATTTGTTAGACTGCCAGTTGGTGAACAGCGTTCCGACGGGTGCAAGTCATTTGGCCTAGACAGTTTCAAAACCGTCACTTGGTCTAAAGTCGCTTGGCATAAAATCATTTGACCTAAATTCACTTGACCTAAAATCATTTGGCCTAAAGTCACTTGGCCTAAATCATTTGTCCTAAAGTCACTTAGCCTAAAATTATTTCGCCTAAAGTCACTTGGCCTAACATTATCCAGCCTAAAGTCACTTGGCCTAAATTATTTAGCCTAAAGTTACTTGGCCTAAAATTATTTGGCCTAAAGTAATTTCGACTAGAACTATTTTGCCTAATTTTAGGCCAAATGGCGGGTACCCGTTCCGACGTCCACTTCCGTTGTTTAAGCATCAGACTGTTAAATCGAATATGCTGCGTTCTGACTGAAAAGGCTTCAACGTCCATGTCCAGTGATTTGATCTCCATGGTTATCGGCACCGAACAACTAAGTGTATGCACACTGAGACATGGGATACGGTTCTAGTATCGCGTAGGCGCTCCTCTAGCCAGGCTAAGTGCAGCAACTCGTCGTGGCATCGATTCCACAAGTGGACGAAACACCTGTGCACTTTCCATTAAATTTTTCCCTAAAATTTGTGGGAACGCTTTGTGTTTCCTTTTCCTTTACGTGAGGGTTTTTACTCCCCTTCGTCTCTGCCTCTAGGCGACTACCTTTACCTTTTATTTCTGCATTCTCTTTTTCAGTTATACCTTCCGTATTCCATAGTATGAGGGGTTTGGTTAATTTTCTCCCTGTTCTTTACTAATCCTTGTTTTTGTATTTTTATTTTTCAGTTACTGTGTCTTCATCCACCAATTAATTGTAGCAGAGCGCATTGTACGCTGGTATACATTAGTAATTTATCAATGTTCATTTTTCTGTAATTTTAATCCATTTATGTACGGTGTCACTTCTTGTAATAAAAACCTATTAAATCAAATCAATCAACACCTGCGCAGAGATGTTGACACATGCCAGCTACCCGCAGCTTCCTGCTACTTGTAGGTCCAGGATCTTGGGTGCAGTGGACCCCCCCCCCTCTTGCCGCGTCCCATAAATGCTTGGTGCGGTCCATATCGGGTGAACGAGGTGGCCGCAGCAGTCGTTGAAACTCTCCAGAATGTTCCTCGAGTCAATTCTGGACAACTTGGGCCCGATGGCATGATGCATTATCCTGCTGGAACATCTCCATCGTTGTGGGGGTTACGTGAAGTCCGATAAGGGTTGCAATGCAATGCTATGACCAGCACACGCCCACTCATGTGATGTCAGAGCGCACAACTGATACGGCATAAAGGTACGGTAGTGCCACTGAATATCGCCCTTACGTAGAGCTATCCCATGACTTTTGGCGTGTCGGTGTATAGGCTACAGCTAAAGGCACTGCTATTTCGCGCAGTGTTCCATCGTGGGGCTAGATTGTACAGTTCTGTAAATGCTCGAGAACCACTCGGCTGTGGCGCAGTGGAGAACCACTGGACTCACATTCGGGAGGACAGTGGTTTGAATCCCGATACGACCACCGTAGTTTCAGCTTCCCGTCGTTCACCGAGATCATTCCAGGCGAATGCTGGGTGGTTACTCACTGCAGGACATGGCCTATTCATTCCCCACTCCTCCTTCTCCGAGCAGCTTGCTCCGTCTGCAATGACCTCGCTGTTGACGTGACGTCAAGCCCTATCTGCCTACCACCCAGATGTACAGCTGCAGTCACAATTCGTTAAATGCTGTTCACGGTAAAGTGAACACTTTGGAAATCAACATTTGAAAAATGTCACTGCCCCTAACCTGCATATATTTTATCACGCACACTAAGAGGCATGCTCCCAGTAAAGTTGCTAACGACGGAGGTAAAGCAGTTCTATTTTTCATAGTTCAATTTAAACTATTCGGTAAACATTTGTCAACACTGCAACGATTTATTTTTCTGTGTGTTCTTTTTAATGTGTACAAGTGTAAGAACTAGATAATTTGTAAAACTGTTATATTTCTAATGGTTTCACAGTTTTCCATGACTGACGTGTGAGTAAAGTGATTTGGCCCACGGCAACGTTGACTTTACATATGGCGGAAAGATACACAGCATGCTTACAAGCAGATCTTAAGCAGCGCTTTCGAAATATCTCAGTTTACCGTGAACCAACTATACCTAATTCTGCGCGCCAGCGTTGCTTCTTAAGCACCGTATGTTTACAATTGACTCGCAGTTATCCATAGTATACGCCCCATTAACTGCGGTCCAATCACTCTAATCTAGTTGCAGGAACGTACACCTTTTTAAATCGGCTTCCTAATCAAATACTTAAAAACCCACGAAGTCACGTCACACCATTACTGAGGAGCTTGTGGCCACATTTTTGAAGGCTTCGACATGCACTCACTGATGTTGGACTTCTCTGAAGTCGGATCTGTAAGTGCAAAGTGTTGTCACACGTGATGGAACCCAGAGTGTTGGACTGCAGATCTGTTTTGTATTTTTCTCTTTCATATAAATTACACGACGCAGTAAAGTTGTTAACAAGCTATTTTTATAAGTTTTTTTTTATTTATTCATTGAGACATGTATGTAAGTGGCAGCCGTAGAATAAATAATTTCACCTTCTATCAGAAAAAAAATTATCTTCTTAGATCATTAAAACACTAAAACACACTTGTAAGCGCGAACAATGAATTTACAAAAAATATTTTCCTATGGAGTTCTGAAATCTAGCCTGTTAGCGAACATTGACGAAAATTTATGCCATTTCTATCTGTAGCCAAATATTACAAAATGTAGAAAAAAATTAATAAATTTCCGACGTTTAATAGCGAAGTATAGTGTTAAACGGGTAAAGATTTCTTTTTAAAAGGTTTGCATTAGAATTTGTTTTTCTTAAGTTGCTTTCCAAAGTGTTTATTTTAAATTGATGATTTTAAAATGTTGTTTTGCACAGCGGATAAAAGATGCTGGAATAAATGAAACAAATATCATTTGGATGACATGCAAGTTCCAAAAATCCGTATTTGTTTTGCACTCTCTGTAACTTTAATCAGTATAAAACCCATGGAAAAGAACACAACTATGTATTTTGTAAAGGAGAATTTATTCCGCACTGCTCTTTAGAAGATGGCGTCCTTAACTTACAGTTGCTACGAATTTTTTTTCCATTCTGTAATAAATTATGTGGAGTTATGAACACGAATGATTTACTTTGGTTTGCAAAAGGTATTCAGTAAAGGCTATGTTGTTGTTGTGTTTAGATGTTCAGATGCCCTTGACTTATTGCTGAAGTCAGGGCTGTACAAAATTCACCCATAGCAACACCGAACCAAGCTCCACCATTCTGTACCACGCTCCATCCTATAAATCAAATTGGCATTCAGCGATTTTATCCGTGCATCTGTCAAGGTCACGCACCTTGCGTGGTTCGAGTACCTCGCAGTTTAATGCTACGGTGTGAGTTCAGTCACTTTATTGCTTTGATTATTAATCTTAAAAACACAGGAATGTGTGCTTGTAAATATACAAACAGATAAAAAAAATTTTATTTCTTCATATATTTACAGTTTACGACACCCCATTCCCACACTGAGGAGACATCTTTGGGTGTCACGATGTAGTCCGTTCATCATTACTTCCAACTTCTCTGAAGTCCTGCTAAGGTTCTACTTTCAGGATATTCCTCCGCCTCGTGCAAACAATGATTAGCCAAGTCTAGTAAATTACACCAAAGGGACAACTAACCGTATTTGCGCGCACCCAGTTTAATAATATTCGGTATGAGAACTATTTCTTACTAGGCATTGCCAACACACTTATTATCTCTTAGTTTCTATTTATATTAATTACAAATGAAGTATTACGTATTGACAAAAAAAGCTCAGTTTAATTAGAAATAACATACTTTTATGTTAACAGAAGTATTAAACACTTGTGATAAGTGACATGTTTATAAAACAACCAAACACTCCATACATGGGGTAATTTTTCCAAGGTTTCATTCAAAAAGTGCGAAGATAACGCGAATACCTTGGGAAGCTGTGTCCTATACATATAGTGAAGACTAGTTTTGATCCTCGTACACAGTTTGAGATAGGCGATTGTGTTTCGGCATCCCTCTTAGCAGCGCAACTTAGTTTCTAGGAAGAGGAACGAGGTAAAGAAACAACGCTAAAAGAAAAGAAAGAGGCAGGACAGGTTAGGCCACTTTTTTTTCCGGGTAGCGCACCTGGGCGGCGAAGTCGAGGTCAATAATTATTGCTGTGTGTAAGAGCTGGATGCTGGGTACAGCCACTCTTGAGAAGTTAATCGCAAATGTATCCGCGACGTTGTATACGTACACCGAGAAGGGCGAACGCTAAAGTTTTCCCCTTTACAGTCGCGGTTAGGATTGCCAACTGTTCCGTAGTGTACGGGGGTTTCCCGTGGACTGGAGCTGAAAGAAATATCCCATGTGGACACAGGACGAGACGTCGTATATCACGTAGTTCAGACTTCTTCGAAAACAAACTAAATATTAGTAAACGCAGTGTCAGTAATCTACCTCTTCTTCGATTACAAGCAAGTTTACTCTGGGGCTCTAACTCAGCGTTTCCTAACCTTTGTCAGCCACGGACACCGAGCAAATCAAGCACAATTTTCAAGGACCTCCTTGATAAAAAAAAACAGCACTTTCGTCGTGCTAAGTAAGCGTATAAATTACGAGACTTTTGGTGGCGTTTATTTATTATTGTTAAATGGTACAGAGATGAGACTGCGGACCCCCATACATATACTCGCGGACCCCCAGGGGTCCGCGGACCCCAGGTTAAGAAACACTGCTCTAACTTATTGTCAGGTTGGTAGTCATAGCCCAATAGCGGCCATGTTTGCCCAATCCCTCCCTATGTCTCCTTGTATGAATTTCGCAATTACGTCCTAAAATATCAATAATGAAACAATCAATTCTGAGCGAGTGAAGAGATTTGGGCGGCTCTTAACAGCGAGGCCTTGAGAGCCGAAGATGGTGAAGCGAGGTGAGTCTGGAGCAGCGCCGGAATGAAGGAGCGGGGGGAAACAGGAGATCCCCGAGAGAAACCCGCCGACCAGAGGCATCGTCCGGCACGATTCCCATTTCCCAAAATCCGGAGTGAACCGGCCGGGGATTGAACCCGGTTCGCTTTGGCAAGAGGCGAGCAGTCTATCCGCTCAGCCACCGTGGCAACAATCAATTAATGCAATAACTTTACGATTATTGAATCCTTCTACTTATAAAAAAAAAGTGGCACTAGTTTGATTGAAAACGGTAAATTAATATATTCCAAGGACCAAGAACATTGCATGTGAGGAAAAAATCTACGAAGCTGCTGTGGGGAGTTTGGCGGGAGGCTGACCTCACATCGGACACCCGTGGACGTCCTGGCACGATGGACAAATCAGTTTCGGCATCCCGTAATTTATCTCGTACAGACCAGCATACTATGAGGAATGCTGAAATGTATGAATAAATAAATATCAAAGCCCACGATTATAAATTTATAGATGTGAAGGTTTTTATGATGTGCCTGGGCCGACCCGACAAAACTCCATGCGCGAGCCTATGATAGCAACTATACGCTAAACATTCCTATGTTTGCAGTCTACTTAAGTTCTACTTGAATGCACGTTATGTATTCTTCCGCCTTATGTATAACTAAGACTGCCACGGTCCTTACCACTTTTTTCATGCGTTGGTCAAGTGAAACTGTGAAATTATTAGAAAAGTAAATATTTTACAAATCTGCTCGTTTTTAAACTTCAATTAATAAAAAAAAAAAACAACGAAATAAATAATTTAAGTTATCAAGAATGGTTACCTTACACTTTTTATTCTACATTAATATATGGAACTGCTTTACATCCATCGCATAGAGAGGGGATTTACCCCCAAACATGGCCAAAAATACTAAAACCAATGTTTTGTCATGAAAACTTATACTTTGGGGTTTTTGAGGTCGCTGATTACGAAATGTATGTTCAAAATCATTAATTAATTAAAAGCTGTTAATCTATAATGGCCTATAAAAACAAAAAAACAATTAAATATATATAATATACATATTAAATGTATGTTGTATGATATGTTAAATGCTCATTTTGAATGTCGTGAAAGTACGATCGAGGAAAAATGACTTTAATGTAAATATTTGCCTTTTTAATGTTGTAAATATTGCATTCGTTCAATATATTAGACATTATCACTAAGGAAGCCCTTTATAGTAAGTATATAAAAAGTAAAGAAGCAAAAAAAACCATAATAATAATACACAAACCAGTAAGTGCACAGAAAATAAAAATACACATTTAAACAATACACGAATGCAAATTCTGAAAGACCACCAAACATTAGTTTACCAAATTATAGTGTGGGTTGTGCACTACAATCATAAATCATCTTTTTTAAATCGGAATGACTATTGTCAGAATCCTTGGGTGTTTCTGATGATCCACAGGTGCTCATACGTTCGCCAATCATCTCCTGGAAAATGAATTTGCCAGGTGCCAGTCCGACTGATAGGGAATAAATTTTCGCCATCGTGCTGTAGCCAATCAGACCTTTACACGCGTTTCTTCAGCTTCGCAACGCCATGAGCGACGCAGTTCACCCTTTTTGAATCAAACCTGCTATAAATCAGCCCACGTGTGACGTGCTTGGTTTTTTCTTACATACGTCACGGGTCACAAGCGTTCTAAACTTCTCTTACCATAAAAGTATCTGAGTTTTGGTTAAATTAATTTTTTACTTATTAGTTATCTATAAATTATAATATTTCATTTATTAATATCAATAAGTCAGAGAGAAAATATGTGTTTTGGCAATTCCTAGAAAGAAATAGTTCTTATACAAAATATCATTAAACAGAATGGGCACGAATGTGGTGAATGGCCCATTTGGTGTAATTGTCTAATTTGGTTAAGCTTTGTTTGGACGAGGCGGTTGAATATCTTGTAGGTAGAACTTTAGCAGGGGTTCAGAAAAGTCGGAAGTAACGGTGAGTGGAGTATAGCATGTGAGCTTGCAGTAAACTTGACATTTTACTTGAATTTGCCTTGCTGAGCAAGCTCGCCGTACCGTGTTAGATTCAAGTTAGATTCAAGCCAAATTTCTCACGAGTGGCACGTACTTGGTGATAAGCTTGTAGATGACTTGGGTATTGGAAAGTGCGTATTAACGCCTCCTCTGTGTTATTCCTGAAGGCTTATCAGGGTACGGATTACAAACTAACTTATAACATAAATTAAACTAACACCCATGCCTTACCTAGGATTCGAACCCAGGACCTCACGCAGCCCAGACCTGTGCTCGAGAGGTCAGCTAGATGACTTGAGGTATGCTAGTAGGTTGCCAATGCAAACTTGCGGCAAGTATATACCGACTGATTTAGTTTGCTACAAGATTAACCTCCTGTGGAGACTAGCTAGCTTGATTCAAACCTTTTGGCTTCCATAGCAAGCTTGATTAAAGATTACAGGCTATCCAAGACAAATTTGATTCAAGCTTGACTCAAGCCGATTATGCTATTGTGGAAAGGGTCCACCACGTCATTTCGATTCTCTATCTTTACCTAACTGTCACCTAAATAACGCGACTCTCTCCAGTGTAGCAGGCGCCGCGGTGGCTGAGCGGTTAGACTGCTCGCTTCCCACCAAGGCGAACCAGGTTCAATCCCCGGCATGGGTCACTCCCGGATTTTCTCATGTGGGAATCGTTACGGACGATGCGGTGGGTTTTCTCGGGGATCTCCCGTTTTCCCCCACCCTTGTATTTCGACGCTGCTCCATTCTCAACTCATTTCACCCCCATCAAGACCTCGTTAAGAGCCACCCAAATCTCTCAATTCAACTCTAATGTTGCAGATGTTTAGTCAAATAACCCTGTAATGTCAAATGCGGAAGTTAAATCATAAAGTCATTGACTCGCATTTTCTTGCGTGTGACAGGTTATTCCATAGAAACCTACCAACGAACACGAGTCCTGCGGAAAGAGGTAACTCAATGATTTAAAATTGGTCCCTGATTTTTTTTTTCCGCCTTCTTAATGTTTGGCTTTTTTTTAAGGTACAGTAGCGCACAATTTAAACTGCGGCAGAAGATGGAAACACTGGATACAAACTATGCGCATGCGTGGCAGTTCAATGTGTGTCCAGCTCTAGCGAGTTTTCAAAATGTCTTACAGCGGCAGATTTCAAGTTCTCTGCTTTCTGCCCGATGATAAATGCTCTCTTCCTCATGCGCCATTAAAGCTACGCTCTTCTTAAGCCAAAGCCATTATTTTGGAAATAATTTCAACCTTCAAAGTTTAGTAAAATATTTAGTAAAACATTTTTTCACTAAACATGTACCATATCTTTCGTTTTGATACTAAAATAAGGAACTCATAATCTATGAGCAATATACTTTTCTTTAAACATTTTAGTAGAATTATTTCGTTCTCTAGCAAATTAGTGACGACTTACACTACGGTAAATCAACAAATAAAATTACACAACACGGGAAAAATATTCCCGTAAACTAGGGTCGGTTGGAACACAGAAAATAACTTGGGAAAACTATAACGTGCTTAAGTTTGCACATACGGCAGCTCTGAAATATAAATTGCAATTTCATAAAGTTGGTTTCTGTCAGTAATGTACGTGATGTAGGGTTTCATTTTACTCAGATACTGTGACTTGTACAGACAAAAGTTTTTTTTGTTATTATCTCAAGTTATTCTTAGTGTTTCAAGTAACCCCAGTTTACGCGGTGCTTTCATATTTTCATCAGAAAATGTAATTACTCATCGTTATTAACTAAATTTCCCCTTGCATAATTTTGACAGGTTTTCTGAAACAACGTACAAGCTTTGATATGGTCGCAAATTACTGTGTTTTTTTCCATCCACCAGTTTGATTATTTCTGCTGTCCTTGGCCTATAGACTCTGCAACATGCGTTACTACGATACAGTGTATCAGTTGATAACGATTAACACTGACGAGACCTAACCATGACCCTACTATGCTTATTATCAATAAAGAGTTGTCATTTCATTCCATAGGAACCATTTCACTTGTTTTAGTCCTTCTTATGGTTATCGGCATTTTTTAGACAGCTTTGGAGAACTATTTTCAATTAATTCAGAACAGCTTTCTTTACCAATGATGTAGTTTCGAAATTTTACTAAATGGAAAACGTAAAATGTACCTTTCTCTTGTCTACGTCACACAAATAAATAATTACAGTGTACGTTTGGTTTGAAAAGTTTTATTATTTTATTGCCACACTTTTTTATACCTTTCGCAGACTTCATCAGCAGGTCGTAATTAACTCTTTCATGCTCGCTGCAGACAATCGTCAACGTGTTTCACAGGAAAGTTATATCTGACAGGTGCTATACTCTGCAAAGCTCAGTGGCCAATGATCTTCCCTGCGAGTTACTGATTCCTAAACCTCGATACTGCTTTGCGTTATGTCTGGTTCATATTACTGATCACAGATGGCAAAGTCACAAAGTTTACATTTTATTGGTTGCGATGACGAAGCAAGTACGTTGCCCGTTTAAGTACAGCGCGCATCAAAAAAAAAATTTATGTTCAACACTATAAATTATATATTAATATGGCAATTAAAGGGTAGACGTTGTTTACTTATCAAAAAAAACTCTTCAGCTTATCTTTTGTTCTTAATTTTAAACATGGTGGAACCACAGAGCACTTAAGATGAAGAAGTGAAACACTCGCTTATAACTGCGAAATCTAGGTGTACACGCTAACAAAATGGCGTCACTGACCATCAAAATGCTGGAATGTCGTTCGCCAATCAGCGCCTAGCGGTATCCTACTCGTCAGCAGGCAGTTCAGCCAATAGAGAACCTTCCGCAGCATGCAACATCCAATCAGACTGACGACTCATTCCCGGACGCTCGCGTAGCCAATCAGAGAGCGGGTACGCCTACATATAAGGATTACTTATCGTTAGGGATATGCAAAACTCACGTTATCTTCTGGCAGCTCCCAAAAATCCACCGCCCTATACATAATCGAGTCAGTGCCATTTTTTTTATCGGCTTCTGCAACAGCGAGGAAACGTTTTCCCTTTCTGGACGTTATTGGGACATCCTCTCGTTGATGGTGTCCTATTGGTTCAAAGGCGTCCAGGGTTGTGTCACGCCAAACTATACTCCAATGACAATCGCAGTACGAAAGTACAAGTGTTTAGAGTCGAGTCTTTTTTATTTTATTTTTTAATAATAACGCGTATTTTCAACGTCTTTACTTATCGTACTTTTATACTCTGCGATGGAAATAAATACTGGCACTCCCATTTGACTACGAAAAAATGTGGATATATTTGGACGGCTCTTAACACCGAGGTCTTGAGAACCGATGAGAGTGAGCCAGGTGAGTAGGGAACAGCGGGAGATCTCCGAGAAAACCCGCCGACCAGCGGAGTCGTCCCACACGATTTCCACATGCGAAAATGCGAGAGCGACTCCGCCGGGAATTGAACCCGGTTTGCCTAGATGGGAGGTGAGTAATCTAACAACTACACCACCGCTACCGTCAGTTGTTATAAAAATATAATTATTTTTACTATGGATAATTAGTAGGTAAGTATTGTTAAGGTTTTGAGAAGCATTAAAAAAAAATCGAATCTACGTACATCCGAATTTTGTTTTCAGTAGCAGAGAATTTTTCGTTTTTAGTTTAGCCCGAGTAACAATCGATCATAGTTTACTATATGTTACGTACGATTTGATTCACAAACCGGAGGACCAACGAAAGACAAAAATACATCAAAGTTGTTGTTTCCACGTCCATTAACTACTTACAACACACGAGCAAGCGCGACAGCACGATCCGGTCACGGCGGCCATCTTGTCGCGACTGTCTGACTTTAGTACGAAAACGGCACAAGTCACTGAAGCTCAAGATTTGTTCACTGACACAACTACACTGAAGAGCCAAAAAAAACTGGTACACCTGCCTAATATCCCGTAGGGCCCCCGCGAGCACGCAGAAATGCCGCAAGACGACGTGGCATGGACTCGACTAATGTCTGAAGGTATAGAGGAGGCAATTCACACCATGAATCCTGCAGGGCAGTCCACAAATCCAATCTGCGCCAATTTGAGAAAGGGTTACACGTCTGTCACGTTTAATGATTCTCGTCAGTCGTCGTTTGTCCCGTTCTTTGACGATATTTTTCCGGCCACAGCACTGTCGAAGATGTGATGTTTTACCGGATTCCCGATATTCACGGTACACTCGTGAAATGGTCGTACGCGAACATCCAAATGTTATCGCTACCTCGGAGATGCTATGTCCCATCTCTCGTGCGCCGACTATAACACCACGTTCAAACTCACTTATATCTCGATAACCTGCCATTGTAGCAGCAGTAACCGATCTAGCTGCCGACCGCATCGCGTTACTCTGATTGGTTCCGCACCAACTTGTTAACACGGGCTAACTACACAAGCTGAGGCACTTCTCCACACTTGGAAGACCTTGAGCTGCAGGTCAGAAGACTCGGCAGTCGGAGAGTTGTCCTCGGTAACGAGCAAAGGACACATCTTGACCAACGGACGTTGCAGCATTGCAGTGGTGGTCCACACGGTGGCCACTCGAGGAATGCCATCTGTTCCTGGACGAGGATCAGTGATGCGGGCCAACTGCCATATGAGAGGAGGAGTGTTATCCTCCTTGATCAGCACTAACTCCCGTGTCTTAGGATGACAACTCTTCTTTGTCCACTTGCTCCTCTGTTGCAGGGTGTGCAGACGTCATTTCTGCCAGCATCTCCGACAATCTTGTGTTGTGCGTTGCCCCAGCTGCCGACGGTTCAGTCGACTTAAGTTCAGCGGGGTCAGATCAGGTTCCAGAAGTGCAGTTAGCGGATGGAAAACCAAGAAGTGAGCAGGAGCGAGGGCCTCCACTTCAGATGGATCTGGGCTCGTTTCACACCATGGTCGTGAGTTCAGCATGTGAGTTCATGCATATTCAAATTGCTCCACTAAATTCCTTGAATTTATCTAGTTATCATCAAAGTAACTATTTGTATTTTAGAAACGTTTTAGTATTACTCTGCTCGTTTTTCCAATTACATATTTATTGTATATTTTGGAGTAACATAATACTTTTGACTAAGCAATCGCGATGCAATTTAATATTTTTGTATGATTTTTTGAAATTTTTCTAGTCAACGTTTTACACTACTTTGCTTGTTTGTCAGTTAAATATTTATTGTACTTTGAGCTACGCAGTACTTTGAAAGAGCAATTTAATCTATTTGAATGAGTATTTGAATCTTTATTTTATTGTATTGTGAGTCTTTGGTGTTTAGAATTTTACATGTCACATTTTTTCGTAAATGTTCAATGCACAATTTCAATCCTAAGGTTCTGCTAACTTGTAAAATATTCTGAAATTACAGATCTTGAAAGTGACATCGTCTTTGTATTATTTGTGCTATGACACAAGCAATTCTGAGCCACTCTGCTACGTTTTTTTTCTCATATCTGTCTTTGGTATTTGTTACATGAAATGGACGAGGTGGGATTCTTCTACACTCTTTAGAGGGACAAGCTAATACATTTTCTACGCGACCTCGATTATGAAGTAGATGTGGCCTTGACGGTGGCAGAGCTTTGCCGAGCGACCGTGGGCTGTTGACGTGGTCAGGATCTCACGACGCCACCCTCCGAGCGAGAGAACCCGGTGTCACCAATGGGCCCACCTAAAATTGACCAATTATTCATGATTTCCCTTCAACGTATTCCTCCACTGACTTCCTTATAACCTATCCGCATTTTTCAATTTTTTATTTGCTGTAAATAAACTAGCCAGTTTGTAGTTGAGTTGAGAGGACAGTTTGTTAAAAGCCATTGCCGTCACGTGTGGAGGATTTGTATTACAGATACTCCATGAGGAGATCATGTCCTTAGAAGGTGGTAACTTTTTTGGGTTACAAATGCCGGGTGATTCAGGCTCTGTTCCCCTCTCGCGCGTTAAGAGTCGGTGTAAATTTGGCTTTATTTGTGGATTTCAAAGGCCGGGTGAGTCAACGCGTGAGTTTTGTAGATTCCATTTTTGTTCGTATCACGATGCCTTACGTCTGCAAATGAGCGAAACAGAATTAGTCGGCGTCACCGTTGACGATTTGGCCGCCAATGTGCGTGCGAAACGCGCGCTCGTTTCCACGGCACGTAAGTTTCGCGGACTGCGCCAGCTGGCAGTCGAGGTTCAAGGTCGCCTTGTGCCTTCCAGTGGACGTCGTATTTGCCCCCC
>NQII01001475.1:421114-443627 GCA_002778355.1 Clitarchus hookeri | reverse complement strand
CTGGGGCGAGCCGACCGGTACGGCAACTCCACGCAGCCCGGCGGCCTTTGCAATGTACGGAACGTCGGGCAACGCCGTACTCCGGTGCGTTGCGGTAATCGCACTGCCCTAGGCCACGCAGCCTGGAACTGTCAGCTCAGCAGGCGTTCAATGTCGGAGAGGAAATGTTTCCGTTGCGGCGAGGTCGGGCACCTGCGTGGTTCCTGCCAACATACGGGAAAGGGGCGTGGGCCTTCCAGTAGCGTTTGTTGGCCGCTTGTATCTGCGAGAAGAAATTCTAGCCAATCAGTGAAAGACTTCTCCGATACTGGACGTATCTGGTTAGTAGGCAGATTCGCAAGACTGGGAACAATGGAAATTACTAAATTACGAGAATAGAGCTGTGCTAAAGTGTCTAGAAATACAGCTGGCAGTGAAATCTTTTCGCGAAACTCGGGTGTCCCTGACTGCAGGACTCGTATTCAGCCAGGAGGCCACCTTAACAAACTACGAAATAATTTCCGTTTGCCCGAGCTCTTCGTCGTCCTTGACCCCGTCAAGGTCCGGAGAGGTAAGCGCTCTCTCGCTGGTTGATTCGCCCGGCCAGGTCCCCTTCCCCCCTCCTCCTCATCATTTCCTTCATTTTCCAGGCTTTTGGAATTCGCGGGACGAAGTAATTAGACACAAAATGGCGTACAAAATTACAGGAACCTCCTGTTTCCCCGTACCCGGGGCCCTAAGCTCACGAGATTGTATCAGTGTCTTGCTACCTCCTGCCACATAGTTAGTGTATTCTGTTCCGCCGTTTATTCGCACTCTTTCAATCATATCCATAAGTCGAAATTTTACTTACATTTCACTTAAACGTTTTAATGCTTCATTTATAATTAATGCGACTAAAAACGGAGAGAAAACAGGTGTGTTGGAAATAAGTAATTCTCATTAAAAAACATTACTGTGCCGAGTGCGCACGAAAGCAGCGCGTGTGCTTTTGGAGTGATGACTTCCTTCAGCTTTGTTCGCGCGAGGCGGAGGAATATCCTGAAAGTAGAACTTAAGCCGGGCTTGACAAAAGTTGGAAGTAACCGTGGATTATACTTCAAAGTTGGAAGTAACCGTGTATTATACTTCAAAGTTGGAAGTAACCGTGTATTATACTTAAAAGTTGGAAGTAACCGTGGATTATACTTAAAAGTTCAAATGTTAAATAACCGCTTGTTCAGCGAACTCCAGCCAAGATGACGTCACTTGTCAACATCATGTAGGAACGCCGTTAGCCAATCAGCGCCTGGTAATCTGCCGGCCAGTCGGCAGCCCAGCCAATAGGGAACATCACGCAGAGTGCAGTAGCCAATCAGACGAAAGGCCCGTTCCCGGAGCCTCACGCAGCCAACCAGAGAACGGGTGCGCCCACATCAAAGGAACCGCCACGCAATTTCGCCTCTATATACTAACCTTTTCTGTGCTGCTGCATAGTAGTGATCGTCTCTTCCTGACTTTCTCACACCCTTTTCTCTCCACCATCTCAGTATTCTTTTTATTTCCGAACAACTTAGCCCTTTCAGTCGCGCACTTATTTACTGGGGGCCACGGTGGTGTAGTGGTTAGACTACTCGTCTACCCCTTTGGTAAACCGGGTTCCCTTGTGGGGATCGTGTCGGAAGATGCAACTGGTTGGCGGGATTTCTCGGAGTCCTCCCGTTTTCCCCCGCCCTGTCCTTCCGGCGTTACTCCATACTCACCTAGCTTCACACTCAGCGGCTCTAAAGACCTCGATGTTAAGAGCCGCCCAAAACTCTCCACTCCACTCCATTAATTTGCGGTTTCAGGTTTTTCAATGAAGTAATATTCTGGCCCGTGCTGTACTTCTACTTGTTTAAGGGGAACCTCCTCCCGCCATACTGGGTGGTTGGGTTTTTTAGCTTGTTTATATTTCTAAAAGAAATCCCTAAAGTGCCCCATATTTCTAGGACCACCTGTTTTTTCGCGAAAAGATTTGTGCGCAAGACCTCAACTATCTACGTACACACAAGCAGGTATTTTTTGGCTATTGGCCAGGTGTCTGTGTGAGGATACATTCCCTTTTTAACTAGACCTGTCAGAATTACGTTACTCCGGCACTGAACTTCCGTGAATGGCTGGCAAACACCTCAGACATCTGAGAGTTCAAATCATCCAACCACGAAATTCTTTCTGCGAACTATTGCCCTTAAAAAGGAGTAGAGACAAGACAATAGCACTGCGAACTATTAACTATTGACCTTACACAGTAGTACAGACAGGACAATAGCACTGCGAACTATTGACCTTACACAGCAGTACAGACAAGACAATACCGCTGTGAACTATTAACCTTACACAGCAGTACAGACAAGAGAAAGGCACTGCGAACTATTGACCTTACACAGCAGTACAGACAAGACAATAGCACTGCGAACTATTGACCTTACACAGCAGTACAGACAAGACAATATCACTGCGAACTATTGACCTTACACAGCAGTACAGACAAGACAATAGCACTGCGAACTATTGACCTTACACAGCAGTACAGACAAGACAATAGCACTGCGAACTATTGACCTTACACAGCAGTACAGACAAGACAATAGCACTGCGAACTATTGACCTTACACAGCAGTACAGACAAGACAATAGCACTGCGAACTATTGACCTTACACAGCAGTACAGACAAGACAATAGCACTGCGAACTATTGACCTTACACAGCAGTACAGACAAGACAATAGCACTGCGAACTATTGACCTTACACAGCAGTACAGACAAGACAATAGCACTGCGAACTATTGACCTTACACAGCAGTACAGACAAGACAATAGCACTGCGAACTATTGACCTTACACAGCAGTACAGACAAGACAATAGCACTGCGAACTATTGACCTTACACAGCAGTACAGACAAGACAATAGCACTGCGAACTATTGACCTTACACAGCAGTACAGACAAGACAATAGCACTGCGAACTATTGACCTTACACAGCAGTACAGACAAGACAATAGCACTGCGAACTATTGACCTTACACAGCAGTACAGACAAGACAATAGCACTGCGAACTATTGACCTTACACAGCAGTACAGACAAGACAACAGCACTGCGAACTATTGATCTTACACAGCAGTACAGACAAGACAATATCACTGCGAACTATTGACCTTACACAGCAGTACAGACAAGACAACAGCACTGCGAACTATTGATCTTACACAGCAGTACAGACAAGACAATATCACTGCGAACTATTGACCTTACACAGCAGTATAGACAAGACAATAGCACTGCGAACTCGTCATTACGTCATAATANTCACTGCGAACTATTGACCTTACACAGCAGTATAGACAAGACAATAGCACTGCGAACTCGTCATTACGTCATAATATTAATTCTGCTAAAATTTGGCAAAATATATTTTTTGACATAAATGCGAGTTCGTAATTCAGTCGTTTTCCTATACTGCAGTGTAATATCAATAGCGGGCTGTGTATAGTAATACTTTCGGGAATTTTATTACTTAAAAATATAAATAAGCTAAAAAAGCAAAATCCAAAATTCCCTTAACTCTAGTTCACTGTAAAAAAAGAAGGGTGTTTGTTCAAGGAATTATTTTGCAACTGGTTGCCAAAAGATGTTTTTGTAACACTACAGATAATGTAAACTAAATTTGTCAAAATCGTAGTTGGGGAACGCGTTACACTGAAATTGAGTTCTAACTAGTAAGTGATGTAGACTTCGAGTTTATTATAAACATTGGGCCGCATAAACAGTTTTGCATGTTTTCTAAAACAACGTATTGTAAATATACAACATTACATGTGTAGAGTTGCACGGAAATCTTTGGCAACCAGTTTCCAAAGAATTGTTCGTAACAAGCACAGAAATCGTTTACTGTTTAACCAGAGAATCCCGTGCTTGAGAGACATTGGTAAGAACCTTTCACGAACCAGAACAATACAAACGTCCACAAGTCACGTGGCCCACAAGCAAAGCACGTGNTTCGCAGACAAAGCACGTGGCTGTGTTGATCAGCGAGTCTCGTTGTGTACAACTCAGATCGCAACGTCAGCCGCATGTCGCATGCCCACTGCGGTGTTCGCAGACAACGCACGANCGTTGTGTACAACTCAGATCGCAACGTCAGCCGCATGTCGCATGCCCACTGCGGGGTTCGCAGACAAAGCACGTGGCGGTGTTGATCAGCGAGTCTCGTTGTGTACAACTCAGATCGCAACGTCAGCCGCATGTCGCATGCCCACTGCGGGGTTCGCAGACAAAGCACGTGGCGGTGTTGATCAGCGAGTCTCGTTGTGTACAACTCAGATCGCAACGTCAGCCGCATGTCGCATGCCCACTGCGGGGTTCGCAGACAAAGCACGTGGCGGTGTTGATCAGCGAGTCTCGTTGTGTACAACTCAGATCGCAACGTCAGCCGCATGTCGCATGCCCACTGCGGGGTTCGCAGACAAAGCACGTGGCGGTGTTGATCAGCGAGTCTCGTTGTGTACAACTCAGATCGCAACGTCAGCCGCATGTCGCATGCCCACTGCGGGGTTCGCAGACAACGCACGAGGCGGTGTTCCAATTGTCAGTTCTCGTCAACAAGATGGTCACGTGGCCTGCTCTGTTCACAAATTCTATTTCGTATTTTTGTGATTTTCGTTTTGCGTTTTTTCAGCTTCAAATATGACAAATTAAAAATATACAAAGGGCCAAGTAGCAGCGATATTAAATTTTCCTTGTTGTGACGTCCAAAATACACATGCAGGCAAGGTTATTGGGATACAAAAATATATATTTTACCCAAAATAATTATTTCACAAAGCAAGTTGCTGAAATATTTTTGTTAAGTAACAATTTCACATCATGTTTATTTTATTTTGTTAATTTTTAAATTTTTAACGGACCTTTAACAACTTTTGTTAATAATTACTGTTTATTTGAAGACTTCGTGGAGTATAAATTTTGTAATCATGATGACACCAAAATAAAATCAGCATAGCAGGCTAGATAGTTGAACGTCGTGGTGTTCCAACTTAACCGTACAAAATGCTAAATACAAATTGCGGAAAAACAAAACTCTAAACGACTTGGAGCACGGCCTGAATTAGAGTTCAGAGAGTGAGTATGCTAAAGCACAGTCGAGAATAAAACAATATACACATTGCGGCCAGTAATGTCAATAGGCAGCAGCAATATGAGGTGCTCTAGCATCTGTTTGAAACAGCAGGATACTCACGAACACGCACTATATATTATATGTATCGAAGTCTACGCACTTTTGAAAAGAAATCTGGGAAAAATAAGACCGGACATTAATACAAGACACTTATTGAAATCTTTACAATCGATTTCTGCTGTTATACGGCGTGAGGAACAACTGAGCAGTAATTCACTGCATTAAGCAAATGATTGCTTGTAAATACTTTGATGATGACATTCTTAATCAAGCGAAAATAAGATAGTGTAAAATTGTCGGTGGCTGAAACTAGATAGAAAAATTTCTAATTGCACATTTTCTTGAATATGTTATAACCAGGAACTTTGTGTTATATCCGATGAATGGCTTACGCATTGAAATACCACTCTTCCAGAACGTACTTAACGTAATGAATCCCATTTGAGATACGAAACCTCACTTTTTAGTAATTACCTGATAGTTTTGGTCTGGTCAGTTACTGGGCGTAACGTTACCGTTTACGGTATTGGCATAGCATAAGTAGTATTACTTAAAATATATGGCAAGAAAATGTTATTGCTATAATCGGCACTTTTGATAAAACGAAACATACACACTTTCAGTATTTAGTTTCTCAATAATTAGTATTCTGTGTTTAAAATTGTGTATGTAAGTATAATATTTGTTGTTGGAACAATATTTTACTTAACACGCACAGAAAGATAACTGATATTGACGCATAGGCTGAAATATAAAACATCTAATTAACTGTACGGACATTGTAGTTAAAATAAGATTTCATGTCAGTTCTCATTCCAAGTAATTCACTCATTTTCCTTTTGTACACGCTTTGTAGCTGTGGATGGTGGTATATCAATGTTTACCCTTGATATATTAGCCTCCAACTACCTTGCACTGAGACAAAGGTTTGTTCCTCCCAATAGAATTCATGTTAGTTTGCAGGAAAACAAATAGTATTTGCTCCAACAAAATGTTTTGTAGAGCAAAAAAAAAGCTTGAAAAGCAACAAGACTATTTTGTTTGCCTAGTCAAATACACACTCGAGTTGACGAGACCTTTTGACGCGCCAACAAAAATTTGAATGACAACAAAATATTTAGTTAACTCAAGTGTGTGTGTGTGTATATATATATATATATATACAACAAAATATTTAGTTAACTCAATTGTGTGTGTCTATAAACAACAAAATATTTATTTAACTCAATTTTGTGTATATATACATATATATACACACAATTGAGTTAAATAAATATTTTGTTGTGTGTGTATATATATTAGAGATGAAACGAATAGTAATTTTGCCGGATACCGGATGCCGGATATTCGGCTGGGTCACAAGCCGGATGGCCGGATATCCGGCGGCCGAATATTCGGCAGGTCTGAGTGTGATTTCTTCTTAGAAGAAATATTCATGTCGCAACATGTTTGTTTTCCGACGCCGGCGCATAGATACTCGCGGGAGTGCAGTAAGCAGGCGGGAGGGGTAATGAATGAGTTCGCTCACTCATTTGTTTTGTTTTGTTTGAGCCGCCATTTGTTGACGTTCGGGTTTAGGTGAAATTAGTGAAAGCAAGTTACGAAAATGTCAGCGCGAAGTAAAAGATCCCCAATTTGGCAATATTTTGATATCAGCAATGACAACAATAAGTTTGCTGTGTGTTCGTTGTGCCAAATGCAAATCTCTCGTGGTGGAAAAGGAAAAAAAGCAGGTATGTATTCAATTATTTTATTATCGGATTTAGCTTTTTGTATCGAAAATATTCCGCAATTTAACGTGAATAAAATTTATTTCAAGTTGATCTACTAAATTTAATAATAAATAATGATCGTATTCGTAACTAGTTATGTAACCACGGAATTCGAGGGGTTTGTTTTAAAAGATATTATTTTAAGAAACTGCTGTCATACTTTCGTAGCCTTTCGTGAACTTCAAGTAAATTATAAATGGTTAATGGATAGTTAATTTATTGTTGTATAAACTAGTTTACTGATCCGAATTATTTCAAATCTTACTTCGCTTTTATTTATCGATTTTGTTTTAATCAATACGCTTATTTTTCTTTCAGGTACGTCAGCTATGAGTAACCATTTGAAATACAAACATCCGGATAAGTTCAACGAGATTCGTAAGGATAAGTCCGTGGTACTTGCTCCGCTGCCAGCAGCCAATGCTCACCCCGGTCCAAGTACATCGTCGACATCGACACAAAAACAATTAAGTTTGTCTGAATCATTTGAACGAAAATTATTATGGGATGTGAATGATGCAAAGGCCAAAAAGTATCATTATCTAATCACAGAAATGATTGCACTAGACAATGAGCCATTATCTATCGTGGAAAGAGTTGGATTCAAGAGATTCATGGAACAAGCGGTACCCCGCTATGAAATGCCGAGTCGCACCTATATTACTCAAACAATTGTTCCTGATATTTACGACCGAATTAAAACAAAAATTGCAGCAAATATAGCAAATGCTCTCGCGATTTCAGTGACTTCTGACGTTTGGACCTGTTTGCACAACAATGCGAGCTTTTTGAGCTTCACAGCTCATTGGTTGTCTTCTGATCTTCATCAGGAACATGCTGTTCTTGCTATGAAGCCATTCCCAGGATCCCATACTGGAGAAAATATAGCAAAAGAGCTTAATACGATCGCAGCTCGCTGGAACATTAACCAAAGTAAAATACATTTACTTATTCATGACAGTGGTGCTAACATGGTCAAGGGTGTTCGAGTGGCCGAGTATGATTCTGCTAGATGCTTCCTTCATTTACTTGAGAGGGTTGTCACAGTCTCGTTAAAGGTTCAACATGAAGTAGTGGAGATGATCGCTGCCGGTAGACGTCTTGTGACGCACTTCAACCATTCAGGTTTAGCTCATGAGAAACTGATCGAAATACAAAAAGAACTTTGTTTGCCACAGCACCAACTTGTTCAAGATGTAAGTACGCGGTGGAATTCTACCTATTATATGGAAGAACGGTTATTGGAGCAAAAACGGGGTATTTCTGTTTACGTAGCTGACCACGGCATACTTAATAACTTGACAGCTCAGCAATGGGAATTGATGGAACAGTGCGTCAAGCTTTTAAAACCTTTTGAGGAAATTACAAAAATCACCAGTTCCGGTCTCTCTTGCATATCAGAAGTTATTCCCCATGTTGCTGCTTTAAAGAAGTATTTGGACAAAGAAGAAACTGCAAAAATTACCCCTGATATACTGCATATGAGAGCCTCGTTAAGAGCTGAAATAGAAAGCCGTTTTAGCACCATAGGACAAGATCAAAATTTTTTGATTGCAACGTTCCGCGATCCGAGGTTTAAGACCAACTTTTTCGAGGCACTTGAAGCTGAAAGTGCTAGGCAAAAAATTTTGTTGGAGTATTTAAAAATGACCTGTGATGATTCGTCTAACAGTGGATGTGATTCGCCATCTTCATCGCCGGCTAAGAGACGTAGAGTTGATGAGGCGGGATCGACTACAACACGCGAGGCTCACGACACATTTTGGAATTGTTTTGATGAAGTGGCGAATGAAAATAATAGATCGTGTCAGGATCAAGAGAAAAGCGCGATTGCAAATGAAATTGATTATTATTTAAAAACAGCTCGTATTGATCGTAGCTCCGACCCTTACTTTTGGTGGAGTGTCAATACAAACCAATATCCAAATTTGTCAAAATTTGCTAAAATTTATCTTTCAGCTCCATGCAGCAGCGTCTATAGTGAAAGGTTGTTTTCTGAAGCCGGCCTTGTCTATGAAAACAAGCGCAATCGCTTATTGCCATTACACGCAGAACAAATTGTGTTCATCCATCACAATTTGCCTTTAGTTAATTTTGAATATTAATAAATTGTGTTTAATATTCATAATAAAGAAACCACCTTAACTTATTGATTTTCATTTGTTTGGCATGAATTTTAGAATGGATTAAATATTATACCTATCTAATGTGGACAGTAGTTGCATTTATTGCATAAATTTAATCCAACTTTGATATTTTTGTACTATACGGTATCCGGCCAACCGAATATTGACTCACTATCCGGTATCCGGCCGAAATAGAACAAAGGGCCGGATAGGCCGGATAACGGATAGTAACCGGATATCAGTTTCATCTCTAATATATATACACACACGCATGCTTGGCCATTTACAAACAAATATAGGCCCTATCGTCTGCTCAAACGAACATTTGTCGCAGTGTATATACTTCACAGGCGTTGGGAGGGCGAGACCTCGACCAACCTAAGTGATCATGGCACGTACCGTTTCTCCACGTGGCTCGAAATTTTTGTCTCTGAAGTAAAGCTATCTGTAGGAACATCCGATTTTCGCGAAAATATTCCACGAGTTGCATTTAATAATACTTTAGCCCAGGTCCACTTTCTTGATTAGATGACTTATTTTTTACGCATCTCAGGTGTCTGCTCGCGAATCACAGACGCGCGCCACACGAGTAACTTGATTCTTATTGGTCGGCCAAGTAAGAACTGTTTTCTCTCAAAGACACGCGACCGACAAGCGAAGTAAAATTGCTGATATGCCCGCAGGGCGTCGAAAACTAACAAGCGCGGAAATTTTTTCGAGAAACGAGGGAGTCCCTAGTTATGGGATTCCAGGCAATTTCGTACGTCAGTTGGAATGCAGACTTGGCGAGGCTCGAGAAGAACTTACTTCTCGACTGATTCGCTCGATAAGACTCGATCTAACCCACCAAGTTGAATTTTCCATTTATGTGCCGTAACTTTTATTGTCAATGAAATAACTGAATATTTCTTATTATAGCGAATTTACATTTCACAATAGCCCCCTAACGCGGTCGTGTAATTTCATCCCCACGTTATCTGGAAATTGTAAAACTGCAAGACTCCATCGCAATTTTAAATTGACGCTACATTAATTACAACATAATGACTCGACGGGATTTCAGTATTCATGTTTGTTCTTGCTGTATATTGTCAGAGAACTCGTAGTTTCCAAATGAGTGTCCTTATACAACTGAAGTGAGCTAGAAAGCTGCAATTCCAACATGGAGCGCCAGGCAGAACCTAGATTCAAACACACGACTGTCTCTCAACCTTGCCACTCGAGTGACCTGGATCTCGTGCTGTTTGCACTGGCTGCTCGAGGACAACGCCGGGGTTATCGGACAGAGTGCTAGCCGTGAACTTTCAGCTTTGTTGACTAACGCGCCGTCAAGTACGAGATAAGTAGCGGCCAACGTCCTCGGAACGTTTATCCCGGTATTCTTTCTAATTGTGTGTAGGTAGGAAACAGAAATAATCTTCTCCTCGTGCACTCATCCAGATTTAAAACTTCAACTACCGCCTCGCATCGCTTAGAAATTTCGGAGGACCGGTTAGGTTAGTTTGTCAGAAAACGGTAATAAAAATAATTTTTCATAGCGAATGATGTATTAAAACAGGCAGCAAATACGCATGTTGGTAGTGGCTAGTAAGAAATAGTTATCATTAAAAATAATATTAAAGTTAGTTTCGATGCGTTATTTGAAGAGTATGTTGTCACGGGAGTGTTATTACGCGTTCGAGGCACAAAAGCGAGGGGGCGATAAGGGCGACGTTAACACGCACGCCTGGCGCCTCATCGCCCCTACGTGCTAGACGTGCTGCGTTTCCGTCGCTGCGCCGTGCTGTGCAGACGAGATCTGTAACAGCGGGACTTCATTACACGCGATGAAAGCCCACCAGTTAAACTGGAGCAGCGTCGGAATGAAGGGGCGTGGGGGAGTGGGAGATCCCTGAGAAAACCCACCGACCAGTGGCATCATCCGGCACGATTCCCACATGCGAAAATCCGGGAGCGACCCCGCCGGGAATCGACCCCGGTTCGGCTAGGTGTGAGGCGGGTAGTCTAACCACTTCACCACCGTGGCCCCAACTACCCTGTACTGTACGGGATTCCCCGTGCCCTGAGGCTGGGAGAAATATCCCGTATGAACATATATCCCTTATGGCAGTCAGAGTATTATATTCATATGCCACGACAACATTATCCGTACAAGCTCGGGCGGTAGCTTCCATGCTACCCGAGCCAGCATGCAAGCAGTTATGGAGGATTCTTTGGAACAACCCATCCAACGATACCTGTTACCGCGCAAGTATAAAGACGAGTACATTTTTTTACTATTTACTTCTGCAACTGTGGTTCAGGAACGATTTTCACTCACGACTTATCATTGTGTGTTCACGCACAGAGGTTTGTTGTTATTACTGCTACTTTTATGTTAAGTAAGCGCGAATGTTTACGTTAATTTTTACACAATGTTTTAGAGTAGCATACAGTATCTAAAATGTTGTTTTATCTCTTCTTGTTGAAAAAATTATAAAAGCGAACACTAGTAGTTTCTTCACTCATACATACACGCATACACGCAAACACGTAATTTCACCTACAAGACTTCAGGGGCCGCGGTGGTGTAGTGGTTAGACTACTCGCCTCTCACCTAGGCGAACCTGGTTTCGATTCCCTGCAGGTACGGTCCCGGATTTTCACACGTGGGAATCGTGTCGGACGATGCCGTTGATCGGCGGGTTTTCTCGGTGATCTCCCGTTTTCCCTCGCACCTACATTGCGGCGCTGCTCCATGCTCACCTCACTTCACTCTCGTCGGCTCTCAAGACCTCGCTGTCAAGAGCCGTCCAATCGCTGGGTAACAAGGCAGCCACTACGCTCACGATCTACTTGTGTGCAGAATTGTGTATTCCTCCGCCGTGTGCCAAATTAATATTTCCGTTGACATGAGATCACTCTCATCGTGCGACAGTCAAGTTAAGATGTGAAATTATTATAAAAGTTAACTGATTTGCTCATTCTTACATTAAAAAAAGCCGGGAGCATAAGAAACAATATCAGTATTTACAGATGTTTACTTGGTACTTCTAATTCAACTTTAAGTCTACCGTCTACCTGGCACCTGAACTGGGTCGCAGGTGTTATAAATACACGTTTTCCCACAAAACTATTAACGTTGCGTCCAATGAGCTGTTATACGAAAACAACACACTCTTCAGACGAGGGCTGTTGAGTGCTTTCAAAATGTCACCTACGTTAGAAACGTCATTTCAGAGTAAAAACGGCTTTTCCAAAGCGCTGTAGCCTAAAATATACGTACCATACACACACAAAACTACTCACATGCCCTGCTACGGACTGTCCACTGATAACATAATGGGGTCGCCGCTGACAGTCGCGAAGGTACACGCTGTGTTACTCTAGAACAGCTCAGAGCACTGCTCTTAGAGGCGATGGTGCACTTGAGGCGCGAAGCAGTGACGTCCTTATCGCTTCCGCGCTTCTCGGCGTCAAACGCGGAAGAAAGCTCCAGAAGGCGGGAGCCTACACCAACTCTACAGGATGCCCGGTAAAATACACGCAGGTAGGGGCAGTGACATTTTTCAAAGGTAGGTTTCAAAAGTTCTCAATTAACCGTGATCAGTACGGGGCATATGGCCGTTCCGTCCACAGACCAGCTTTCGCCCCGAGGGGAAAGGAAACAGTTGGTCGGAGAAAACCCGGGTTTCCAGTCGTCGCTCGACCCAGACGTGCTAATCCGTGGGAAAGCGGCGAAGAACACACACGCGCGCGCCTCGCCCGGACGAATGCTCTCGGATTGTCGTGAAGTGCGAGGCAGCAACATGCACCGCCACAGAGTAGAGAAGCATAGAGAGACGAAACGAACGGCGAGGCGATTGTTTTGGTCTGGGCGTACCCATTCCCTGTTTGCTGCGCGGGGTTCTGGGAAATGGACCTTGCGTCTGATTGGCTACTGCGTGCTGCGGAAGTTCCCCTATTGGCCGGGTCACCAGGCGCTCATTGGTGAGCGGCGTTCCCACATTTTGTCGGCCCGGTGCCGCCATTTTGCTTTGCGTATAGCCATCTTGCGTGGTATAACCTGTTGTTCCACCTCAGTATTCTTAAAGGGACTCCGTGGTAAAATATTTCCCGTGAATTAAGTGTGTGCGCGTATAAAAGTATCTCAGTAAATAAATGTGCTGCGAATATGTTTTTTTCTTCAGGAAACGTAAAAAACAATATATACACCTATATAGCACATATACATCCAAAGAATATCTTACGGATGTCACTCTCTGACATTCAGGGCATCCAAGGACATCCAAGACTAGCAAAGTTACATTCAAAAGACTACCAAAATATATCCAAATGTCCACCCAATATCCTAAACGTGATATAGATATTTCGTATGTCCTATATACATCTTTAGATGTAATCACTTACCTTAAGTAATGGCCATTGGTGGTTTTGTAATATCTAATGGGTATCCAGTAAGTGGTACAAACTGGTATCTGCTAATGGATATCCACAGGATAGACATTAGAGAGTCGCTGTAGGACTTACATAACTTTTAAATATTATAGATATAATTAGTATATCCTGGGCTATGGGGTAGCTACTGCATTTATAAGGTTGGCGGGCCCGTTAATGTAGCATTTTATATTATATTTATCTCGTAGACAACATGAATTAAAAACCGAAAAATGTTTCTTGGCAGTATCTAGTAAGAAATAATTCGTGCCATATTTAGGTATTTAGAAATTCAATACTGGAAACATATTTCATTCTTACACAAAATAAATTCTTGATTGTTCATCCAGCATATAAGAGAGGGGGTTTGATTTTTCTTTGGTGTTTTCTACCAGACTTGCTTACGTCTTGTTTGCATGAGGCGGAAGGATACATAGTGAGTTGTCCGAAAGTAGAACTTCAGCAGGGCTTCCGAAGAGTCGGAAGTAAAACAAGTAGGCCCGCAGGGCTATTCAATGAGTTTTCCCATCGGGCCACTTAAAAATAATTAAAAATGCTTTAGGCGCCATACTCACTTATAACGAAGTTGTCGCCCATTTATAGGCCTAGGCAGTTAGTTTATTTGCACGTGTATGTAACAAATTAAATAGTATATAGTTTTACTAGAACTTTCACGCTGGTGATAGTTACAGTTGGCGGTAATTGTATTTGAAAGTATGTATTGAAAAAAAAGAATAGCCTATGAAACATTTTGTCTTCGGGCCAATGTGGCGTGGCTTGGTGGGTCGCTAACTAAACGGCCCTGAGCAGAATCTTTAGAGGCAGATGATGACTATAAAATGTCCGTTTTTATGTCGGTAGGCTGCGAAATAGTATTCCTAATGCGTGATGCCTTGAAAACACCCACCCTCCCTCGTATGTGGTGCATTGATATCACGTTTGTATTTCAGTTTGGAAAATTATAAAAACGCATTATGTCAAACGTTTTGTAATGCTAGACCTCTGCCTGCCCAAGCCTGTTAGAGAGATTCCTTCTCCGTGTGTCAATTTTAACGAAAACCGTTCCAGACAAGACTATTCTTCGTGACATTCCTTAACCCCTATAAGAAGAGACCAGAAAAATTCGCGAGTTCAATGACCTGCAGGCTAGACTCTCCAGTATTATGTACAAATATGCCGATGTTAACAGCACATTGGTTGTCTGCTGCCACAGTAGAAGGCGACGATTGGGCCAGCCTTCTCCAGGAGGTGTCAAACGCCATGTGTACCAATGGCTGAAGTTTTATAAACACACGTGTTTCGAATTCTAGCTTGTCCCAAAATTAATCCGCGAATTTTTCAGGTCTCTACCTATAAGATATTATCCCGAGCATTGCTCGTTCACGTCTGACGTGTTGCAGGATAGGCTGAATCATGGCCGGTACTGTACAGCCCCAGAAGGTAGCACCAGCTCTGGCATTGCCGTTCGCCGGGCAATGCTATTGGCTGCTGAGTGCTGACACTTCAATTATCACATGATTTGTTGTTTATTGTGCCATGGTTCTACTGAAATCCTTTCCATTACTTCCAAAGTGTCAGGTATTTTAAAGAACTCTCACGCCAAACATTTCTTGTTCTGCAACACATGAAACGAAAAATTAATGTGTACGTTAAAGGCTAGGGAATACTGGCACGTAAGAAATCTTGCCAATTTTCATGTTTATTATTTTAATTTATCATTAAAATTTTTACAAAAAAATGATGAATTAATAAAGTATTTTGAAAATTTTTTGAACGTGGCAGTATTATATGGTAAAATTGCGTAATTTTTTTTTATAACGGTTATCTTTAAAATGGATGCACTGAGAAGGAATTTCTTTAACGTTGATTCCCCATTTAAACAATGCGGCTACATGTTTGGTAGACAAAGACTTTGAAATTAATAGGTAGGTGGGCACCATCAATTCGCTTTATCAACTTTAAGTCTTTTAGGCGATAATTCAGGGCAGCTACAATGACATGCCGACCCTTACAGTCTCAGCAAACGTGTGGAACAGCTTGGCACGGAGGTAAACAGGTAAACACACGTGTAAGCCAGGAGCATAGAGGTGTTTTTCCCCCGTCGCGTCGGCCGCCTATCGGCGATTACACTCGTTAACGACTTTTAGTCGACGTTATCGACGTGTTCCCTAACAGACGTCCCGGTGGTTGTCAACACCCAAAGCGAGCCTGGCACTAGAGGCAGTTCACGGTAACGTGACCACTTTTAAACCCCTAATTACTTTTTATTTTTAGCCAATTTTTTAATACTTTAACCATCTTTTAAAATAAATTTGGCCATGTAAGTCATAAACGCAGTGTGTTTGTATTCCACAGCAACGGGCAGTACGGAAGCTTGCGGATAGGCAACAAGTGGTGTCCAGCGACGAATCACGGTTCTGTCTGGATACAGACGACCGCCGGACCCGAGTCGGGAGACGTCCTGGCTGGCGCCGTGATCCACGCTTCATTGTAGAGCGCCACACCGCCCCGGCGGGAGGAGTCCTGGTGTGGACTGCCATTCCCTACGACTCCCGCGCCCAACTGGCGATGATCGAAGGAACCCTGATGGCGCGGCGATCGTCCAGGAAACTCTGCACCGTTCCTGGTGCAGCTTAACAGCCCTATTACACTGCGGGATAATGCCCGGCCTCACGCAGCATGGGTATCTCTGTCCTGCCTTCGTGATGTCAACGTGCATCCTTGGCCAGCGAGGTCCCCAGACCTCTCGCACATCGAGAACGTTTGGGACCAGATTGGACGGCAACTTCGGCCAGCTGCAACTACAGCGGATTTAAGAGGTAATTTGCACTAGCTGTGGCAGGATCTTCCTCAAGCCAACGTCGGTATGCCTCCATGCCCGATCGCATTGCAGCCTGTCTCCGCACTACGGATGGTCCAACATCATACCAAGTGCATCCTGGAAGTTTGTTTCCTGCAACACATGCTTGGCGTGGTACAATATTTTGATATTTTCTGTACGCATATTACCAACGTACTTACGTAACATTGCACATCACCTTCAGGGTGATAAATTTTTTTGCAAATGAGTGTATCTGATTGTGATAGCTTCAACAAAATAGCGTCATTTCAAAAGAAATGAATTTAATTAAGTGGAATTAAAAACTAATTTTATATATGCGGAAGTGCCTACCATAAATCCGATCTCAGTGGTTTCAAGTCAGACTGCCCGAGCAAACACTAACAAAAAAATATGTGTAGTCAGCAAGTTTATGGGGTTTCGTAAGTTTACAGAAGTTTTTCTACTGATTATGAGAAAGTTTCGTGGAGTAAGACTATTAATTTCTTATATTTACAAAATGAAGCT
Organism: Clitarchus hookeri; assembly: GCA_002778355.1. NCBI lineage: Eukaryota > Metazoa > Arthropoda > Insecta > Phasmatodea > Phasmatidae > Clitarchus > Clitarchus hookeri. The sequence goes on along the minus strand of NQII01001475.1, from coordinate 426,786 downwards.
TTGTCAATTCAGTTGCATACAGGTGCGAATTACTTCCGCCGGTATAGTGAGCACTTTTTAAGGCTCTCCCAGCAACCCATATAAAAAAGAAAATTATATTTCATTCTGGCCTAATACGTTAAATTTTGATAGCTGTAAAACATGTCAACTGTGTTTATCAGTCACATGGCAAGTTTTGTATTAACAACTGGCGAAAGGATACAAAATACCTTAACGGAACTTTTAAGAACGGCCCTAAAAAAGTACTTACTCTACCGTGAACTGTCTATAGCAATAATTTTCCGTTCATAACGGCAAACTAAGAATATGCGTGGAATAGGAAACAAAAGCCACGTGACGATGTCGTCATCGAGTCACTTTCGTTTCAGAAATACGTTCGCGAGCTCTTTTTCTCAGTTTATTTCTCTTGGCGCGCCTCCTGCGACGAACTTGCCAGAAACTTGTCGCCGCTGACGTTAGTTTGGTTTCTTCCGTGTGTACCCACTGACCTTCACACACCTCGAACTCTTTCCTCGTGAACCCATTGGCCCGACTTCTCTGCTCCCCCTCTGTTATTGTAAGGGCTTTCGACAGTGAAGAATGCGTCATTTTACGGCCGCGGAAATAATCTTGCAGGTTACGTGATTCCTGGGTGTCACCTGTTTCCACGAAAATGTTTACGCCGGGCTATAGCATGCTCACTGTAAGCTGGTCACTTTTGAAAGCCCTGCTTAAGATCTACTTGCATGCACACTGTGTATCCTTCCGCCATATGTAGAATCGACGTTACCATTGGCCTGATCGCACTTTATTCACGCGTCACTCAAGTGAAACTGAAATTATTAGTAAAGTAAATATTTAACAAATTTGCTAATTCTTACACTTATATGCATTGAAAAATAAAAAACAGGAAGCGTAAGAACTAATTTTGGTTCATACGAATGTTAGGTCGTGGAACTACTTCCCCCTCCGGCGTTGCCAACTTTACTGGGCGCAAGGCCAGTCTGCGCGCCAGTTGAAATATATGCAGGTAGGGGTGGCGACATTTTTCAGAGGTTGATCTCAACAGTGCTCAATTAACCGTGGGCAGCCCATGCATTTCAATATTCTACTGGAATATTTACGACTTCACGTTGGTCACTGTCCACGTGTCTTCGTCAGGAGACATTTATCACGTGACCGGGCCAGTCGGAGTTAACATGCTCGTGCACTAAACGTCAGCGATTCAATCACTAATCTCTGCTGATATGTATGATCGAAGGAGCCGACGGACATACCGCCCTGGTAATGTCAATTATACTCAGGCTAGGAAAAAAACGAGTTTTCTTATGGGAGAGTTTGGCGTAGGGAAAATTTCCGCCGCTAGGTGCGTAGTGTTCTAAAGAGGTCACTGTTATTTAAAACTTTAAGCTACGTGAATAATAAAATAATAAAAATATTTTACTTAGTTACGAAGATAGTTCATATTTTATTTATGATTATTGCAATTATTTTGTTTTTAAAAGTAGAAAATACGAGACGCATGCGACACTGGCGCTTACCTAGTGGCGAAACATTTTAGTTGCCGATCTGAAAGCTTTGAGATTCCCAACCCGAGTAGAATTAACCTTAGCCCTGGTAGCCTGGTGGTTCAACATTGCGGGATCAGCACTCGGATGGGTTCCCACCAAGGAACACCAGCTAGCCGAAGGCGCACTAGGTGGGCCAACTAGCGTCATCGCGAGGTTAGGACGGAGGTGAGGTCGCCGTCGACCAGGTACTCCGTCCAGCCTGCCCCCGGACCGGGGCACCCGCTGACTGCGACTCGCCGGACGGGCGTGGGCACAGCGGTCTGACCACCCGACCACGGCTGGAGGCCTGGGGAAGACGGCCTGACACCCCGGCGTGTCGGCTCGCTAGGCGTGAACGGGCGCTTATGTAACAGCTGCGAGGCTGGAGTGTTTACCAGTCGAGAACGCCGGACTCAATTGCCGATGTTAATCCGTGTTGCCCTTGCCAGCGCGCAGCTACTCCGTGTCTTCTCTTCGCCACCAATTACCTCGGGTGTTTTCTCGACGTCTGTGTGAATATAGCTCGCCCGCTGGTGATGGCACTGAGAAAATCATCCAGGCTGTTGATACAGGAACAGCGATCAGACTTGTTGCGGGTACGATGTAAATTCTGTCGACTTAGAACGTAACTGCTGCAGAACATGTATGACGTGGTCTTGCCTGTAATCGTATTATACATCATACAGCAGAGCATTCTGCTTCTTCTTGCAGAACAAGACAGTTCCTCCAATATAACAACTTCAGCAATATTTTTACTTTTCCCGCAGCAAACGAAACTGTGATAAAATGGTACAGACGTTCGGCTGCTGCTACCCTGAACCGAGATGACAGATCTGTCCTTTTGTCGCGTCTCTGACGATTTCTACTTTGCGGCGCGTGCACTTCTAAGGCTAAGTGAGCGTGGAGTGGAGAGACTTAGGCGGCTCTTAGTATCGAGGTCTTGATTTCCGACGAGGGTGAGGCGAGGTGAGTACCAAACGTGCTCCCGATAGGTTCACCTAAGAAAAGAAAGCACATTCCAGAGGATGGCGGAATGATACATTCAATACATCACGCACATTGGAAACACTGATGTTACGAAAACGTCTTTTCCAGACGGCTATATATCAAATAAACAAACCGGATACGTGCGGGACTGCGACCGAGGCATGCAGTGAACTTTGCTGGAGAATCGCGTCCAATGAAACTACAGGATCGCCTCTTAAAGGCACGTTCAGGCGAGTCGAAGAAGAGACTACGCGCATGTGTGAGCGCTTTGCGCGTAGAGGTGACTCCGCTCTACATACACCGGACGTAGTCGCCGTAGCGCTTCACGTATGTTCCCCTCACTCAGACGAACACAGCCCTCACTAGGCGACCGCCTTAACATTTTCAACACTCTGAGAAATGACGTAGCGAAAGTATCGTTTGCAACAGGCTAGATGCGAATTATGTATGTATGTATGTATGTATGTGACGAGGTGAACATTTCATTATTTGGCGTGTAGTATGATCTATGATTCTGTTCAAACTATCCAGTTTACACAAGTGGCAGGTAGTAAAATAGTTATGCCGATTCGGAGACAAATATTTCAGGAGTAGGAGCCAGGTGTTGGATTAGGTGACCTTGACCTTTAATCGTGATCTTGACCTTTACCCCATGACTTTGCTGTCTCCTTTCGCCATGTCTTCTGTTCACTCGGAGCTCATCAGGTGAACCGATGGACGATTGTTATTGGCCCGCTGTGTTCAAGGGCGTGGTCATATTCACGTAAACCTATCAAAACAGCCACCCCGTAATAAATAGAGTCTGGCGATTTATCAAGCTCATTCAGTGTATTTTATGGTGGAGAGGGGTTTTCCAGTCCTGTGGAATTTCTGAGAGACAAGTTTCTCTCTGAGCCCTTTTAGACCTACTTTAATTATGGTGTTTGGCTATAGTCCAGGGGTGGCAAACCGCGGCTAGTGGGCCGCATGCGGCTTTTTGAAAAATATTTGCGGCTCTTTCAGTTTCACAAAAACATTTTATTTTTATTCTATATTGAAGAGACACATAGCCCGCGCGCAGACTAAAACCGACCGCGATCGTCCAAATACCTATTACCCCATTCCCCATCCCTCCCATCTTCACTACCGCCTCACCTACGCCATTCGTCCGAGCTGCCCCCGCCGCCCCCGCTAATCATTCAGTTGGCTTGTTGCTTTTGTTTTGGACGCACGTGCGTTTACGATTTTCATTGCATTATTGGTCGTTGCGAAAATAGTTAATTTAACTGACGTGAACCCTATTTTGTACAGGTATGTAATACATTCATTAGCAGGTATTTTTTGCTTTCAATCGTACCTGTGCTTACCTATGTGCCGTTTATTCATTTCTTTTTTATAATAACCGAACTTAAAGTCGCAAAGGAATTTTACCAACTTACTAATACGAGTAAATAGTGAGGCATCTATCGGTAAAAAAAAATGCGCAATTTGTTTTATGGAATAGAATCAAAGAACATGCCGTATTCTGTTCCGTTATACTTTGTACCCATTACGCAGTGTTTAATATTGATTGTAGAAAATAATACCCGCTGCGATTTGTTTCGCCGGTGTGCACCAACTCTGGCCCTGTTTCACAATGTCAAAGTAACGGTAACTCTAACCAGAAGGTAAATTATCTTACCTGTTCTTTCATTCCACACGAGAATCAAAAAAGTTTATGGTTAGCGTTACTGCGACATTGTAAAACAGGATCTAAATGGATGACTGTTATGTTGGTTATTTCGCTTACATAAGATATTTTCTCTTAGAAATTTGGATAAACTTCCCTAGGCTGGTGTTTTAATAAGTGTATTCTTAACTTATATGACTGATAAAAGTGGATTATTTCAGGCTTTCAAAATCGGCCGTCGGCATGGCTTCATTTAAAAAGATGAAAATCGAGAATTCCTTCGTGATTGGACGGAGTCGTATGCTTTTACTCGTAGTCAAAGTGGCCTTCCAACCTGCCTCATCTGTGAAGAAAAAACTGGCCCATAATAAAAAGTCAAATTTGGAGAGACATTTTACAACTAAACATGATTCTTTTGCAAGAAAATATCCTGTCGGTAACGCACGGAAAAAAGCTGTTGAAGAACTTCAAAAAAAAGTCTCAGCAGTCAAGTTCTATGTTACATAATTGGACACAATCCACCAATTCCTTGAATATGGCCAGCTTTAAAATTTCGCTAGAAATAGCTGAAAGAGGAAAGCCATTTACAGACCGTGATTATATTAAGAATTGTTTTATTGAAGCGTCAGAAGATCTATTTCGTGATTTTAAAAATAAATCAGATATTTAAAAAAAAATTAAGGACATCCCACTGTCAGCTAAAACAGTACAAGAGCGGACCGCCAAAATGGTCTTAGATGTGACCCAGCAGCAATTAGAGGACATCAAACTGACTCCTGCATTATCAATTGCTGTAGGTGAGTCTTGCGACGTAAAAGATAAAGCACAACTTGCACTTTTTGTGAAGTATGTTTCACCTCAAGGCCCTAAGGAAGAACTGTTAGGATTGCTGCCACTTATGGGTCAAACTCGTGGGGAAGATATTGCTAATGCTGTACAAAAGTGTCTGGAAGACAATGGAATCAATTCTAATAAAATTGTTTCCATCGCAACTGATGGAGCAAAAAGCATGACGGGGATAAGCAAAGGATTTATTTCAATTATGAAGAGAAAAATAGACCATGAAATCCTTTCGTTTCACTGCATAATACATCAGGAAGCGCTTTGTGCACAAACCTTTCCAAAAGAAATAGTTGACGTCATGAACTTGGTACTAAAGATTATCAACAGCATCTTGGCTAAGGCACTCTATCATCGTCAGTTTAAAGAATTTCTGGATGAAATGGATAGCCAGTATTCNTGGCTAAGGCACTCTATCATCGTCAGTTTAAAGAATTTCTGGATGAAATGGATAGCCAGTATTCAGACCTACTTATCTACTATATAAAAATAAGTCGGGTTTTCCTTCCTGACGCTATAACTCCAGAACGCACGAACCGATTTCCACGGTTTTGCATTCGTTGGAAAGGTCTCGGGCTCCGTGAGGTTTATAGCAAAGAAAATTCAGGAAAAATTTTAACAGAAAAGCGGGAAAATCTTTTTTTACATACAGCGCCATCTCTGATACA
>NQII01001475.1:387921-404095 GCA_002778355.1 Clitarchus hookeri | reverse complement strand
GGGGGGGGGGAAACGGGAGATCCCCGGGAGAACCCGCCGGCCAGCGGCGTCGTCCGGCACGATTTCCTCTTGCGGAAATTCGAGACGAGGTGGAAACTTTGTGCTGTATTGCAAATAAAATGTGTAACATCGCAGTCGCCAGAATTGGCGACTAGAAATTACAGCTCGGTTTGCTCAATTCGGTAGACACATTAAACTTCAAAGCGCCATATAAAAAATAAAATAAATTAAGGTCTCGGTTTAGTTACTCTTTACTTTTATGTGACATTCAAATGAAACAGTTTACATACAAACTTCAAGGGACCCCGCCGGGAATCGTGCCCGGTTCGCCCATGTGGGAGGCGAGTATCATAGCCACTGTACCACCGCGGCCCCCACTTCAAGGTGAACAAGACTCGAGATCCCGCGAGGCACAGGGCAGTTGCGCTCCGGTGGGTGTGATGCACTGTGCATGGCCACTACCTGGGTGGCGCGGAGTTCCAATACGTTTCTCTGCGAGTCAACTTCTCTCTCTGGCTGTCCCAGAACACTTTGAGTACTTGTCCTACTCGCTCGCGGCAGTGTCCCCAAAACTGTAGAGTAATTACTCTGAGCATCTCGCCAGAGTGAAACTTTTACACGCAATATTTCAGCGAGTAACTAAGGGCAAACTGAAGATGGAGAAAAAAGTTTAGTAGAATTAAAGAAATTGAAAGTAAACGTGGATATTCTGTTGCAGACACGTGCGGAAAAATTACAAATGACAAGTGATGTAATTAGTTTTTTTTATTTAAAAGTTAACTTTTATAAAGCTCGTATTTTTAAACATATTTTTTATGATTAATTTATCGCAAGTAAAGGTGTTTATGTATGTAACTAATATTTTGAAAAAAGTAAGAATTTGAGGAAAGGAATACATATGTTTTGGAATTTACATTGGTTGCTTCATCATTCGTAAACACAGAATGCTATTTACATCACGCTTGTTCCAGAGCCACGTTTACTTTTACTCTCCTCAGCTGTTACTCTCTGTTACTCTACTCTCGCCACCGTGATACTGCGAAAGTGCTCTCTGGTGCACCGCTACGCACCTACGCCCGCGGCAGGCTGTCCGCCTAGGAAGTCTCCAACCACCACGTCCTTCACCCTCGGTCCGCGGTGGCTCAGCGGTCAGACCGCTCGCCTCCGACCAGGGCTGACCGGGTTCGATGCTCGGCGGGGTCGCGCCTATGCCGGGCGACGCCGCTGGTTGGCGGGTTTTCTCGCGGATCTCCCGTTTCTCCCCGCCCTTGCATTCCGACGCTGCTCCTCACTCACAGCGGCCAAGCCTCTGTACTCCACTCCTCTCTTCCTCATGTTGCAGGTGCCTACTGGGGACACGGGGAAGGGGCATGACCAATCGCGCATTTCCTCCTTCACCCCCCTGCTACATCCTATAACCCTGGCTATAAAGCCAGCGTGACCAACTAAGGAAATAAACATCCCCCCCCCACCTCTTGGGCCAACTGTTTAACTGCAAACATTTTTATACTTCATAAATTGCATCTAGTTTCGTAATTATTTTCTGTNATTCTTTTGTAGTTCAGTTTAGGTTAGCATGAGAGGTGACCATATTCGCCCAACCGCAGTAAATCCGCGAGCACGCCACCTTGCAGTTAGTATACCGGGTGGGTGGGAACTCGCGAATACGGAATGCGACGTACGACTCTACGGCAACATGTAAGGCGTTATTGCAGTTGATTGCAGGGTGAAGCGAGAGAGTCGTTTTATCTCAACGTGACATTACGAGTTTGCGTGTATATGGACGTCGCTTTCCGTTCTCCCTTCTATCTACATCTAAAGCTGCGATGTGCGGTAAAACAATCGGTGAAGAAAAAAAATCAGCTGTTATATCTGATAACTACAGGGACGTTTCATTTTCGTCAAAATACATCCAATAAGGCTGGACTTCAATATGTTACGTGTCCACACGTGATTTTTGTGAGAAGACGTGGAGTGGAGAGATTTGGCCGGCTCTCAACAATAAGGTCTCGAGAGCCTGTGAAGATGAAGTGAGGTGGGTATGGAGCAGCGCTGGAATGCAAGGGTGGGGCAGGTACGGGAGATCCCTGAGAAAACCCGCTGTCCGGTACGATTCCCAAATGCGAAAATCCGGGGGCGACCCCGCCGGGAATCAAACCCGGTTCGCCTAGGTGGGAGGCGTGTAGTCTGACCACTACACCACCACGGCTTCTAAGAAGACATGGTGGCAGGGATAGATCCAGAGGGTTAAGAGGGGTGGGGGGCATGACACCACTCCCCCTCAAAAATCCTACATCTTGACATGGAAATGATTTAACATACTGATTTTATTTGGTTAATTTGAGATATTTTCCCAAAATTATGATGAGTGTGTCCCACTTCAAGGTCACGATGCCTCTCAAGTCAAGACTTGCACCNCCCCCCCCTTCTCTCTTTTTCCAAACAAACGAAAGTCAAGATACTCTCCTACGTGATGGTATGTGACTGAGCCTGGATTGCGGTGGCTCAGCGGGTAGACTGCGCGCCTCCCCACCAAGGCGAACCGGGGTTGAATTCCCGGCCGGGTCACTCCCGGATTTTACGCAAGTGGGAATCATGCCGGACGATGTCGTTGATCGGCGNTTTCCTCGGGGATCTCGTTTCCCTCGCCCTTGGATTCCGGCGCTGCTCCATTCTCACCTCATTTCACCCTCATTGGCACTTAATATCTCGTTATGAGTCGCCCAAAATTTCTCAACTCAACTCGACTCGACTGAGCCAATCAAATTTAGATCTCTCCAATATTAAACGTCTACATTGACAGTTTACGTTTAACTGAGCTCTTTTGAAATCACCTTCTGAAAGATTACACTGCCCCTAGCTGCATATATATTAACGGGTGCGTTGACTGGCAAGCGTCCGTAAAGTTGGTAACGGCGAAGAGAGAATAGTTCCATGCCTTAAAGTTGAATTACAAGTGCAAGGTAAACATTTGTGAACACTTGAATGCTTTCTTATGCTAATAAATATAAGGATTAGCACATTTATAAAAGAAATATTAACTTTTACGATAATTTTGCAGGCTCACTTCACTGACGCACGAATGAAGTGACCAAGCCCCTGGCAATGTTAATTTTACATCTGGTGGAAGAATACATAATGTACGTACAAGCAGATACTAAGCAGGGCTTCCGAAGTACTCAGTTCACCGTGAACAGACTTTACATCGTGATTCTCATAATTCCCTCTTTGGTTTTGAAGGTTTATTGTCAAAAAACTATTAAACGTGTAGCAGAGATATGCATGTCAGCACATTTAGAATATCTCCAAGTTTTTATTCGCAATCGGTGCCATCACGTAAATGTATATTTAGATGCTACAGGGCAGCTATGGTTAGTGACGCAAAAAACGGCGTTCACGAGTAAACAAACGAAATGCTTACCGCATCTTAGAATTTGGTAAACGTGGGTCGGTTGTGATGGTGCAGAGGAGATTTCGAAAGAAATGCCAAACAGCAGCGTCTACAGACAAGACATTGCGTGCGTGGTGCATGTTCAAGGACACGAGATGTGTGTGTGCGATGCAAAACGCACTAACCGGCCAGGACCGACCTATCTGTTGGAGATGGCAGACCGCGTGCCAGGAACGCTCGTCGCGAGTCTGCAACTGCAGATGTCGCAGCCAATTGCGCGACGTTGTTCCACGCAGACGTCTTCAGGTGAAGCCACACCGGGTACGGCTCTTGCAGACGCCGAGTCCCGAGGGACCACAATCCTCCTTTTCAATTCCCCGTGGATTCGCAAAGGCAGCTTTTCACGACAAATTTCTGAAACCCCGGAAGGACTTCTGAATCACCGTGTAAATGGTTCGCAGACTAGTGCCTTTGCCCCTTAACTCACACATTAATTCTTCCTTCCAGGTGTTTCAAAAGACGATATTTCGGTCTGGAACGTACATAACAAATTTCTTGCAATAACTTAAACGATAGAACTTATAAAAGGAATTTATATCGGTCTATTGCGCCATCAGCAACCAATAGCAAAAATTTTCTCGCCCGGGAAAGACGTTGTCTTCATCGACGCTAGTTTCTGGCATTGTACAGCACTGGTCGTGATGTTAACTATCTTGCAACACGTCATACGTTGACGAGTGTACTCAGGGTAATATGTAGAGGGGCTAAAAGGCTTTTAAATACATCGAGGCAGGGATTATTTTCTAGAAAATACGGGTGTCCCTTAGTTAGAGCGCTTGAAACACATCTGCAATCTTCGGACGAGAGGGGCAATGGATGGTGCACCGGTGCAATCAACGCAATGACGAAAGTGGTCCTAGCTTTTAAGCAATTAATGTAAACAGGATGGATGACGTCGGTAAGGACACTTTAACGTATATCTGCCGCCACAGCGGACAGAAACGCCCGACTCATCATGCATAGAAACGGCAAAAGTTGACTGTTTCATGTACACTGCAAAAAATGTTTGTAATGTTTACTGAGAAATTATTTGAATTTGTACAAATTATTGTAACAGTACAAAGATATCTCTTGTGAAACTACTCGTTTGTAAAACTACGAGGGCCTTGTTTGTAATAAACCTCAATAAATGTTTGTACTATACACACCCGTTTCCACGAGCTTCAGCAAAATGGCGGACACTCAACAAAGTAAAACCGTATATAGATGTGTGTGCAAAAACTAAGTGTAGTTGAGTGTAAAATGAAATGCATTGCAAGTTTCAACAACGTAAAACACCTAAAACAACTAAAATATTCCTAATAAAACGACTATTTCAATAAACTGTGACCGCATTACTCATTAACTGTTTCCTGTCTACACAGAACTCTTAAATCGGCTCTCAAGACCTCGATGTTAAGAGCCACCCAAATCTTTCCTCTCCACTCTGGAGTAGAGTGCACATGATTCTCTCGTGATTGGCTGTCGTGCATGTATGAGGTTACTACCACATTTCGATGGACCACCGAGGATTCTTATACTACAAAGAAAGAAAGCTAGAGTTGTGAAAGATGTGTTCTATCAAATATTTTTTCTCGATTTTCTATTGTCTCCAATCAAATGATACCGCGTTCACAAATCTACGATTATGATCTAACACCGCATATTCAGTTTTTCATTCATTTACAGAAAACAACGGTGTTTAGCGCAAAAACACAAAACGTCTTTTTCATTCACCGTGTACGGTAGATTACTAAGCCGCAGGAAATAACAAAAAATACCGGACAGTTAAATTGTTAAATGCACAAAATGGATTCAAACCCATCCGATTTTATGGAAGGGGGTTGATAATCGCACCTAATGTTTAAAGGTTTACACTTCGCTGTTCAATAAAACGTTATCCAGAAACTCACATAGTTGTCTCTCATTCTGGCTGTGTTACTAGCAATAAGCTTCAGCTACACGTTCAAGGGTAGTTACACCCTTCCGGAATATACTTAGACTATATATATATATATATATGTATATGTTCTAACTATTTTTTTTTTTTTTATTATTATTATGCTGCTGAAGTTTGTTGATTTAACGTAGATACACTCTGTATAATTTTTGCTTCACGTCTATCACATCGGTGACGGTTCAAATTGTCCGTTATTAAAGAGCACCGCCTTGCTGACGCCTGTGAGTTGCAAAAGCTGGGCAGAAAACACGTGATTCAAAAACGGATTAGATATCTTGTAACGGTGTCTAAAAACGAAAAGCTTTTTACGAAACTTCTCGTACCCAAAGACAAGTTTCAAAGACTTATTTAATAACCAAGGATTATTTTATCGGAGTGAAAATGGCTGCTGAATTTTTCTGTGCAGAAACTATAGAGTTGTGTTCAGTTACGCGTCATACTTTAATATTTATTATAATAGTCTATTCACGGTTTCTTCCCACTTTTTTTTAAATCAAACCTTTGAAATATCACCCCATGTATGACGTGTTTGGTTGATTCCTAAATAGGCATGCCAAGTATCATATGCGTTTCATACCTCTGTTAACTTAAAAGTATCTTATTTCTCGTTAAATTGAAGTTTTAACTGTACTTTATTTATAAATTATAACATTGCATTTATAATATGATAAATAAGAATAGAAACAGTGAGAAGACATGTGCGTTGGTAGCACCAAGACATAGTTCTCATGCAAAACATCATTACTGCTGAGTGCGCACGAATTAAGTGTGTTGTCCTTCGGTGTGATTTTCTAGACTTGGTTTAACCTCAGTTTGCACGAGGCGGAGGGATATCCTGGAAGTAGAACTTCAGCAGGGTTTGAGAAAAGTGCGAAGTAACCGCGAATGTGTTATAGCAAGACATGGACATATAGGATCGCCGCTTAAAGACACGCTGAGGCGAGTCTCTGGCGGTAGGACTGCGCGCTGCTTGCGCGTAGAGGCGAAGGAGCAAGTGGCGAGTGAGAGAAACTCCGCCTTGCAGCTCACGCGTTTCCAAACCTCGAATGGGCAAGATAGCTACAAGCAGGCGGAGGCCCTTCACGATAGTGGCCACGAAGAAATTCGCTAGGGAAAAAAAATCGTTCGCAACGCCGTTGAACTTGTAGACGGTATTTGCAACTACTCTTTCCTCGCATAAAACATTTCATTTCGCATAGTTTCTGCATCATGGTATGTTAAAAATCACAATTTTTAGTGTTTTTTGGAACGTACAAAATAAAGTGAACGTAAATCATTTACAGAAATTTTTACGCGTGCGAATGAAAGATAGTGTATTCATACATTTTAAGGCATGCTTAACCAAGTATGTTATACAAAAATTCATATAAACTGCTACAAATAAATTTTTTTGCAAAAATTTCGATTTCTTGAAGTAGTGTGTGGTGTTTTTATTCCAGTGTGAATTATCTCATTTCTGTTAGTTTTTTTTTTTTTTTAATTTCTACTTCCCAAAAAAAAAACAAATTAAAATAGTGAATGTGATATGCCGTTACGCAAAAAAAATATGCCGTCTATTTTTTTTATGCGAGGAAGATGTTCTCGTAAGTAATGCCTACAAGTTGAATAGTATTTCGTACAAATCAAAAATAACGAATTTTTTAGTAACCAGCATCCTTAGTAATTTTTGTCGTTAAGCTCTGTTCACGGTAAAGTGAGCACTTTTGAAGCCCTAGTTACTTTTTTCTATTCAGTCATTTTTTATCTTTCCACCACTTTTTAAAAATAAATATTGCCATGTAAGTAATAAACACAATGTATATATTTTACCCGACTCGGAAGATATTGTATAAGGGTACAATAAAATACAGGGTGATTCTAAAATCATGGGACAAACATTGAGGGGTGGTAGAGCTCACTACAACAAACTATTATTGTATAGGAATATATCGGCGGAAGTGACGCGTTGAGGCACAAGCACAAAAACATAACACATTAACGGAAACATAAAATGTCCATTAGCAGCATACTTAACGAGTGATTCCGTACAGAAAATGTTAAAACAGTTGCTGGAAATGCAACCACCAACAGTCACGCATGCTTGGCGACCTCTACATATGGCGTGATTGGCTGACAATGGTGGCGTGCGTGAAATACCCGGCGTATTTGAATATGTTCGCCAATCACTCCACCGACGCTACCAAGCTTGCATTACTGTCGGTGGTAGCAATTATGAGCTATTATTATAAACATTGCTGTAAAAAGGCATTTAGCGGCGACGTTGTAAATAAACAATGTGTCGCATTTCATGCGTTATTTTTGTGTTTGTGCTTCAACGTTTCACTTCCGCCCATATAATCCTATACAATAATTGTTTGTTTTAGTGAGCTCTACCACCCTTCAATGTTTGTCCCATGATTTTAGAATCACCCTGTGTATCTATTGGCTATTATTCGGAACGAGAAAGCTTTCAAAAGTGCTCACTTCACCGTGAACAGCCTACGTAAACGGAAATGCTTACCTGAGGGTTGCGTAGGCGCAGCGGAGTAGGACAGTGGGTTCGCCGGGCCGGACGCAGCAAGCAGATGTCCAGGGGAAGACGACGAGGACACAGAGCTGGATGAGCAGACCGGCAGGACGCCGACGCACTCGCGAGTGGAAGTCGAAGCCGCGGTCAAGACGCGCGCACGTCGAGGTCGGCTGAGCGAGCACTGACCGCGCTCACTGCGGCGACTGCAGAGTCGAGCGACGCGAGCCCCGAGTTTATATTTGTTTTGTTGGCAGCGTGAATGGAGGCTGCCTGTCCCCCCTCCTCCACCCCACCATGGACCTCCGCACTCGTGCGCAAAAGCTGTTCGCGATAAACTGAGCACATTTGAAATAAACCTAAGAAAAAACTCACTGCTCCCACCGGTATATAGTTTAACGGGCGCACCGAGTGGCATGCGAGTAAAGTTGGTAACGACTGAGCGAAAGTAGTTTCATGTCTTAACGTCGAATTGAAAATGTTAGGTAAACGTTTGTGACAACTTAACGATTTCTTTTGTTCCACATTTTTTTTTTTAATACATCTAAGTGCAAGAATTATTAGATTTGTGAAATATTTACTTTTATAATAATTTCATAGTTTAAAAATTGGCTGGCGCATGAATAAAGTGATGAGGCCCGCGGCAGTGTTAATAATTCTACGTAAGGCGGAAGAATACACAGCGAGCATGCAAGTAGATCTTTAGGAGGACTTTCGAAAGTGCTTGATTTACGGTGAACAGCTTATAGTTCGTCCGTCTGCCGTCTTATCGCGACATGTCACTGCGAACACCTTGGCCAACAATCGCTCCGCAGGAGTTGGCGTTTTTGAAGCCTCCAGGCCTCAGCACTGTAGCACACGCCACTCGAGCATACAGAGGTAGAGTGATCTCGCTGGCTGCGCACAACCAACCTCCGTGCCCCTGCATTGAACTGCTTTCCTGCCAACACGACTGGCGAATACGGCATGGATAGGATTTGAATGCGTGAAGGAAGAGCCGATGAGGTGAGGATCGAGCAGCCCCGGAATGAAAAGGTGGGGAAAACGGGAGATCCCCGAGAAAGCCCACTGACCAACAGCATCGTCCAGCATGATTTTCGCTCATGCGAAAATCCGGGAGCGACCCCGCCGGGAATCGAACCCGGTTCGCCTAGGTGAGAGGCAAGCAGTCTAGCCACTGCACCACCGCGGCCGCGTTTGGGTTTGAGGTTAGAACACAGTTTAGTAGACAAGTGTTTTGAGTTGTTTGTATACTTGCTCTATCTAATTTTTTTTATGCAGTTTGATCAAATTCAAATTGGTAAAAGTATTTTATCCATATAAAAGTGTTGATATTTTGAGAATAAAGATATAAACCAACACGTTCATCTGGGTTGACCACGCGACTTTTACAGTTGTGTTACTTTGGAGGCGCATGCGCAGAGAACGAAGTGTGGGTCTACCTCATCTTTAGTCTATGGTCGCGATAATTCTATGTCACCGCGAACACCTGCGCCTTGGCCGCCAACCACACCAATCACTTTACAGAGATTCGCGTTTTCTACGCCCCCACAGTGCAGCGCTAGAGAGATTTTCGCATCCTATAATTAATTTAGAGTTATTAACTAAAGGAGAATCCATCATATTTAAATGGAATAGAAGTTATTCAACACTCATTATATTATGTTTATAAAAGATTTGAGTATAAGTATGAATAGACAAAAATACACTCTTACTGGTGTAATTTATCGCAGACAGTAGTGTAATGGCCTAATATAACCCGCTTGGCTGCGGGCCTGGTGTGTTGTATCGCCGGGCAAGTTCGTCAGCGGTGAAGTATAACACACTTGTAAAGACAAGACGTACGTGATACGGCGCGCTGACTGTAATGGCGCGGCGGCGAGGCATGTATCCGTGAACACGTGTCCAATTCGACGATACTCGAGCTAGGATACATTCCGACACGTAACGAGTGTCTACGGCGGCGGGGAAACAGTGAACGACCGCGACACGCCGACCACTGTGCGTGCGAGAGGGCGCTGCCGTCCACTGCAAGACTTCTGCGAGGTCGTGTTCACGCCCGCGGTGCGCACTTTAAGCATTTCCCGCACGACGCCTCACACCGAGGAGAGTATACCTGCCACGCACACTCGGTCCGTCGTAGCAAGTCCTAGCTTTGGAGGAAGATTACGTAAAAAGAAAGCTGAATCGGCCGTATGTTTGCAGTATACCTGCCACGCATACTCGGTTCGCCGTAGCAAGTCCTAGCTTTTCAGGAGGATTACGTAAAAAGAAAGCTGAATCGGCCGTATGTTTGCAGTATACCTGCCACGCATACTCGGTTCGCCGTAGCAAGTCCTAGCTTTTCAGGAGGATTACGTAAAAAGAAAGCTGAATCGGCCGTATGTTTGCAGTATACCTGCCACGCATACTCGGTTCGCCGTAGCAAGTCCTAGCTTTGCAGGAGGATTACGTAAAAAGAAAGCTGACTCGGCCGTATGCTCTCAAATGTTTTTTTCCCCTTTGTATATTACGTTCTGCACATCCTGTAGGCACCGTCCATTTTTTTTTAACAACCTGTATATATTCTATTCACGGTAAAGTGAGCACTTTTTAAAGCCCTCTCATTTGGAATTAGAGTCTATATATTATCCTTAGACGTTAACTTCCGAATGGGTTGGAATATATACATCGTGCTTATTACTTACATGGCAATAATTATTTTAAAAAGTCGTTAAAGAAAAAAAAAAGGCTCGAAGAAAAAAGTAACTAGGGCCTCAAAAGTGGCCACTTTACCGTGAACAGCCTATATCACATTATTTCACTTTCTGTAGAGCATGGGCGAATCCACGTGTACAGGTTATTTCGTAACTTATATTGCAGACTTTGGGATGCGATTTCTTGTGGAAAAACATTACGGAAATTCAAATTGGCTTATGTCCGTAAACTACATCTAAGGGTAGAAAACACCCCCACAAGTTGGGCCTTAAATATTATTTTTATATAATAAAATGGAAACAAATCATTTTTATTACCATTATGATACCTAATTAACTAAATATCGTAACTTAATAATTATTTTATTTTATTGTATATTTCCACCCCCAGATGTCACCCACTTTGTTCGAAAACGAAAATAAGACAAAATTTGAAATATTTCAATAATATTGCCTCGGGCAAGTACGCTACCAGTTAGCTTGACGATTTCTGTGAGAAATCCGGCCGTGTTGTCACTTCCAGCCGGCAGAGAGCAGCACCTCCTTTTAATAGTTCGTTCCAGTGACAGGTATCAATGATACAATACCATCGCGGCAGATGCTAAGACCAAACTTTCTTTTCTCTGGGAAGTTTATTTAACCGTTTCAAAAAATTAAACGACCAAAACTAATTCATAGCGTGCCAAAGTTTTAAAAGCGCAAAACATTTACTAAAAAATGATGTGTAAATTTTGAAATATTCCTGAAGATATAATAATAGCAACGCCTCTTGACAATAGGTAATTTTTCGCGCACTCGCCTATGATACTTGATAGAGTTGTAAGCACAAAATACCAGAACAATAAACTGCGTGGGTACACAAGACAAACGCACAGAGCTGTGACCCTACACTGCCTTTGGACTGTGAGTGTAAGCGCACGTCAACATAAAACAATGTCATACATAAATGGACAAGTAATTTTCAACCGATATAGATTTGGGAAAATNAGCACAAAATACCAGAACAATAAACTGCGTGGGTACACAAGACAAACGCACAGAGCTGTGACCCTACACTGCCTTTGAACTGTGAGTGTAAGCGCACGTCAACATAAAACAATGTCATACATAAATGGACAAGTAATTTTCAACCGATATAGATTTGGGAAAAGGGGAGGGAGACTTCAGGCAGTAAATTCATGATATTTACAGTAACATTTTCTGTAATTATAGCTTAAACCAGATAAAATTACCAATTCAAGAGGAATGTAAAACTCGCTTTAATTTAAAGCGCAAATATAAAAATTTTAACTTAAAATATTAAATGGTACGTTGAGCTATATCATAATAGGCTTGAGTCAGGCTTGAAACAAACTTGTTTATGACAAGCCTGCAAGCATGAATCAAGCTTTCCACGCAAGTCAACAAGTTTTAATCAAAATAACTAGTCTCCACAGGTCAAGTTTGTTTCAAGCTTGGTTAGTAAAACTTGCCACAAGCTTGCCTTGGTAACATACAAGCATAATTCAAGCCATATACAAGCTTGCCATTAGCAAGTACTTGACAGTCATGAGAAATTTGGCTTGAATAAAACTTGAATCACACATGATATTACAAGTTTGCCACAAGCTTCCATGCTAGCTGGTTCCATTATGGGATTTGTACGGATAATAAAAGTATATAAATTTACAATTACAACATATTTAATTAGTTTTATTTATTTGTTTTTGAAAAGTTGTTTGCTTACAATGTCACATTCTGCTGACTATTATTTTATATCAAAACGGAAAGGTATGCAATATGCTAAAGATGTAGAAAGTGAATTAGCCTTCTGAAAACTCTTAGGGGCTTGCGTTCCCCGAGACTTCAAATCGCAGGATGGCTTACGGTCGACTCAGGTACGCTCATAACATGCCTCGTCGCCTCTATGCACAAGGTACTAACTGACGTGCAATCTTTACATCTGCAGCTCGCCTCTTGATATTCTCAGCGGTGAACCTGTCATTTTATGTTGTAATAACAAATATAAGAGTGTGCTGCATATTCCTCGACTACTTTCGATATTCTGCACAGTGGTTTCGTGCCTACAAATGATTGTTAAATTGCCCGTTTCAGCCATTTCCACTGTCAGAAAATACACATTAGGAACTGAGGTCGTGTTCAAATTCGTTTCGAGTTTCGTAATTCGTATGTAGAATTTTGTGAGGTGTGGCGGGGACACCACGACATTCAACTGTTTAGCAAGCCATACAACTATTGTTTTAGTGTTATCATTATTCCAAAATTAAAAGTCCACGAAGTCTTAAAATAAATGGTATTTATTCCTGAAAGTTGTTAGAGCGACATTTAAAATTTTGAAATAAACAATACAAAACAAATGTGACGAGTAACTGTTATATGACGAAAATTGTTTAATTATAAAATGCCTATTTCATGAATAGTTCAGCAACTTGCTTTGTGAAGTAATTATTTAGGGTACGATACGCATTTGTTTATTCCATTAACCTCGCCTATATGTGTATTTAAAAATTTCAAAAAGGCAAAACTAATATGGCGGCGACTTGGTTAATCTGTATTTAGTAATTCGGCAGCTTCGAAGTTGACGAAACGAAAATTTACAAAAATACGTCGTATATTTTCTAGACTAAACGGGTCACGTGGCCATTTTGTAAATAAAACGCGCCAGTTGGAACACGGCCTCAAATAGAAAAATGGAAGTTGTCACCGGACGTGGAACGTTCTTCAAATTATATTCCTACGTGGACACCTGTTACGGGCTGTTCACGGTAAACTGAGCACTTTTGATACCAACCTTTGAAAACTGCCACTGCCCCCTACTCGCGTGTATTATAACGGGAACACTGACTGGCATGCGCTCAGTAAAGTTGGCAACGAAGGCGGGAAAGTAAGTGCCAGGCAAACATCTGTAAACACTGAAATGGTTTCTTACGCTTTCTGTTTTTTTTTTAATGCAGATAAGTTTAAGCACGAGCAGGTTTGTGAAATATTTACTTTTCTAATAATTTCACATCTCCGCTTGATCGAGCACGAATAAGAAGGGCATTTCCGTGGCAACGCTAATGTTGCATATGGCGGAAGGACACACAATATGCGTGCAAGTAAATCTTCAACAGGACGTTTACCGTGAACGGCCTGCAGCCAGGCGGAACCCTCTGTAACTTACCACGTATATACGCGCTTACGTGCTGCGTAGCACGTCCGTTTCCTCCGCAGGCCGGATGTGAGTCGCATGTCTGAAAACTGCGGCACTGAAAAAATACCTTTCATAACGTCGATTTGCGACACGCACCTCAAACGTAAACACAGCTACACGGTGTTCGGCCGCGCAAATGGCCGTAGTTAGGACCTCAGTAATCCCGGATTTATTTTTCTTTCGTCCGTCGTTTTGCACGGTCGCCAATACCTCAGTGAATAAATTACATCAATAAGACTCTTTACCAGTGCAGGTAAAAGTTAATTCCTTTCGTTTCCACGTGAGTTTATGGTCTGCGGTGTTGCAAATAAGAAAAATTTTTTATGTGTGATGTACTTACGCTAGTAAATAACTTTCTTTGTTATCACAGCCAATAAGCCGTAGTCTTTGTGTTCGGTGATCGGTGATGTGTGCCAATCATAACGTAAAGCAGTTGCGCAGTTTACGAATCAGTTACTTCCATGGAAGATCATTGGGCGCCGAGCCTCGCAGCGTTCAGCAGTGGTCAAATACAGCATTCCTGTGAAACATGTAGACAATTGGCCCCAATGGGCATGAAAGGGTTAGTTATCTAAGCCCGTATTTCATTTTACTTTCATCATAATAAATGTATCTTTAAAAAAAAAATGTGAAAAATTGAAAAGAAAAAATCCCCCTTTTTAAATGCAGTTTCCTTAGCGGTGTTCGACCTCCAAAAAATTAATTATTTTATAATCGTGCCAAACATTGTTCAACTCATCGCAGACTCATAGTCCGTCAATAGAGGTTGTTCGCATCTACAAGATGGAGGTATGTGTTCCCCCTTGTCAGTATCGTGCTCACAATCCAAGAACTTGCTCAGTATAACACCACAAGGCACAGATACATGACATAGCCCCCCCCCTTCTCCCTACCCCACGTGCCAATAGCTCGAGTCCCACCTTTGTCAAACGAAGCATGGCGTCGAACGAGAACCCTGGGAGGCTCAACATTGCGAGCTCAGTCTTTACTGTGCGTCTCGAGCAACTTGCAGCGGAATTTGCCCGACACTGCTTTCACATAGGCACAATCATCGTCGGAGATATTGCCGTCGGTGAGACAGACGGCTGTAAAACGATTGTTGAGGCGGAAACTGCGGCTCGTCCAGTTTGGCAAGATCGGCGATGTAGTCTTACTGGTACACTTCGTTACAAATCACCGACTGGATCTCATCTGGGCTGAAAAATTTCCCAGTGCTTACAAACTTTCTCTGCGGGGAGGTTTTGAGCCGGTGAAGTGATGAGTATTGACGAATTGAACAGCGAATCGGTCAACCAGCTGTTTGGAAAACGCGATCATTTTCCCTCCACTGTGGGATGAATGTGTCCTGCGTATCGCGTGCCAGCTCTTTAAGAATAATAATTCTCATCGTGAAGTGATTATGAAAAGAAAACACAACCGGCTTCTTTGGCCAGCGACGAAGCATGTTGCATTCCGGCACGATGTATATATCTCCTGTAAAATGGTCGTGGTCCCCGACTTTGTAATTCACTTCTGTAAACCAATAATTGCAATACAGGCAGTTTCTTGCCTGGTATTATATTGCCTGCATGGTTGCTGTCAACGGACTCGTCTATGTCTGGTGCCGACCGCGGCTTCCCCCAGAGCCCTTGTTGACCTTCGCACACCATCTAGCGGAGAGCGCAGGAACCACTTGCACCAAGCACCGGACCGAAAGCCACACACCCGAAGGTATGCTGTAGGAGTCAGTGCAACGACTTTCAGTGCCACAAGGCGTAATTATTTTACAGCTCAGTTAAACAACCTAACAACCAGTTGAAAATTACAACCATAAATTCTAACAGCACTACCAATGAATGTGATGAGATCCCTATATAAGAAAATAAACAGAGTAATGCACGTGCAAAGCGTCGAACACGGGGCTGCGTGATCTAAACAATCCCGTAACTTTTCGGTTATCCAATCAGTGCATTGTGTCACACGCATTAAATGAACACGCAAGCTATATGCGACGTCCTGAATAAGTACTAGTAAAAATTTATTAGAAGAATTGTGTTTATAGACTCCGGCAGTGGGGGCACTTAACATATTTTAATTAATATGTAATCATTTGCTTAGTGTACACAAGGGTGCTGCTGAATTATAGATTTTATTTTTTATTAAATGTATTTAATTTAGGTTGTAAGTATGTATTTGCTTTCCATGTAGTGAAAAGATTAACTACAAAATTATTTGAAAATTCCATAACAAGTAATGGGGCAAAATTCTTATTACTATTTTTTAAATGTAAACGTGAACCGTAATTAACGCCAAGTAAACTGTAATGTATTCCAAAGGGTACATGTTTATTCATTCCATTTATTGTATAGGGAAATTCTGCTCTGGCGGGCGGTGGACAAGCAACCCCCCC
>NQII01001475.1:367665-387905 GCA_002778355.1 Clitarchus hookeri | reverse complement strand
TCAGGGCGGATCGCGTCACACGGCTCGAAGGTGAAGCGACGTTTGCATGCCAATCATTTCACTGCAATAGACTTCATTTACTGGGACCTGTTCGTATATCTTGGTGTACACCCGACGTCGCCTCCCTTCTGGAGAAGACTCATAGTACCTCAGGCATGATTATCTAATCAATCTTCGTTCAGCGTCTTTGACGCTTTCTCCCAGCCAGCTTAGTAGTGCGGGGCATGGTGTAACACGCCCCGCTTATCTTCTTACTGTGTACCATCTCGTGTGGATTTTCTTCAACACAACTGTTTTTTTTTTTTTTAACCAATGTGTGTGCGTATTTTATTCCCGTTTCACAGGGAGCTTCAGGGCGACGGCCTCTTATAACCGAACATTACCTGCCACGTTACCTACGTCACGTAAGTCGATGTGTGTGTTTTATGTAATTGAAGGATGTTGTGTCTGTGCATTGGAACGGCGTGCTGGGGAGCCACAATGCATCACGCGTGGCCTCGTTGAAACACGAGGCGCAGAGTCCCTTAGCCCGGGCTGTTCGACGACGGCCCTCCTCAAGAGTCTCGTGCCACCCCGAGTGGATTCCCTCAACTGGTTAGAGTGCGTCCCTCGGGAACTAACTTCATCTTCCGGATGTGTGACCACTCCGAAACGTGTCATGTCCTTCGCCTGCTTTCCTATAGCCACTGTTGCCTCCATAAAATACTTACCCGGCATCATCCCCCTACATACGTGACCGTTTCTGCCGGCAGTGAAGTGGTCAGGTGCGTGGGGATCCGATAAATACACACATGCACATACAAGCAGTAACTACAAACTTCGTGCAACTGGCATCTATACGTGAATGCATAGACCGCGTACAGTGCGCAGGTGTGGGTGGGCTTCAGCAAAGCCTCGAAATCAGTGTATAACAGAACGCGCAAATTTTCTGCGTTGCGGTAGTTGGTAAGTTTCAGGATGCTTGGGACTTCCATCCCGTGCAGCCTTGGGCATTTCCATGCGTGCACCGGTACCACACAGTCCCTCGTCCAAGTCATGTACATTCACGGTTGTACAAGCGCCGCGCCTCTCAATTAGCTAATGTTTCAGCGGGATCGGGAAGGCGAGACTGTCGAAAGTAAACTTCCCCTCCAGTTCGCGGTAGCGATGGCTCACACGCCGGTGGCTCTCACCTTCCACAGATCTGGCGAGAATGGCCCGCTCGAAGACTCACTTTAGTCTCTATTATGTAGGTTAACGTCCACCTTCTTCGCCTCGATAGAAACTGGAAAATCTATCCGTGATGAAGCTCTCAGTGGGTTCACTTTGCTGACGCAAGGCTTGGACCCGTTCGCAGCGGTGAGCGAGCATCCATCCACTTCCCTTCCCCTGGTAGTCTTCTGCCTCCCTACAGATATTGCCCATGTTGGAATCGATGGCTTCCTTGAAATAAGAGGCAATACAATGGGGTGTCTTCGACTTGAAGGTCCTCTGGTCGATTTCATCGTCGCGAGACTCAGGCATCCCATACATTGGACTTGATGGAACCACTGGTGTCGGCCTCTGTGATTAACTGGTTGATAAGGTTTTGTCGTATGGAGACCAAATACATACATATATCCTTTGCTGATGCACTAGTGTTCAAAGCAATATATGTCCTTGAATTGTCCCTGAAGGCCGTTGCCGCTTCCACAAACCCATTGCTACTGGTTCCCTCGGCTCCGGCAACTATCCACGAGCGACTAGCAGGTTGAGAGCGGCCCTGCGGCGCATCGGACGATATGGGAGGCTGTTGTCGCGTCCACGTGAGCTCTTGTTGCTGGCGGCAGGACACGTCCATTGCACTTGGCAATACGTGCCCGCATGTATGCGCGTGTAAATTGCCTCCCGCATTTCCCACTCGAGACTTTCAGCAGCAGAGTTCGCCCAGCAGTCGCGTTCGTGTCGACGTGCATCGCTAGTGCGAGCACATTTCTCATTGCAGAATATGCCAAAGTGTTGAAGCACCCTGCCTGATATGACCAGCGCAGCTTGTAAGGTGTCTGGCGATTATGTCGCCACGAGCAAACGACGCCCCGCACCTATCGCACGTATGTTGTGCAGTCCTGAATAGATTACGGGAAAATGTATGTTCATGTCGCAGTCCAGTATGGTAACAGTGTAGTAGCATGCGACGCGGTCACAAATAACTGCGTGGTTAGCGCACTTGTGTGTGTGAAATGATGCCACAGCAATAGGTTGTCACGAGGTACTCCCAACTCCACGTTCCGTCTGCGTCCCATCACTCTCACTCTCACTCTCTCTCCAAGCCACCATGGTCCCAGCAGTTCGTTGCAACCACATTCACGAGGGGGACCAGCCTACCGCCTAGTGAAAATAGTACCGACTATGGGAAGTGTTCCTGTTTCACAGACAAAACAAACAGGGGGCAGGGGAATAGCGCTGGCGAAAGTTAACACGACATAACCAGGAGACGATTACAGGTTATATTTTATACCGAGCATGAGCCGTAGGTGCGTTGGGCAGACAGACAGGCGTCACATTAAAGCGCATCGGCTCCGACCAACAAGTTAGTTTGTGGACAGTGGCTTCTTGAAAGAAACGAATGCTTTACATACGTCGAAAATTACATAGATGACATAGGAACTCACATTCGTTCAGTACGGCCGACTGTCCTGCACATCAAAGTGTGTGTCGGTTAAGTCGGTCTTCCACTACAACCGTTCCTCAGACAGACAGCCACGACCACTTCTCAACGTTCCCCGCCCAGAAACCCGACGTAGTCACACAGCTATCTCCTCCAAGCTTGACACAGACAACAATGAATAGCAGAGGGGCACTGGCTGCTGAGACGTGTGGTGAAGGACCCGGTCCGCGTTGCACTCTGGACCACCCTCCAACGCCAAGGTTTCTCACAGGTCGTGTGGATACACCACGCCGTGGCCCACCATCCCCGCTACTCCAGCGAAGGCCGCCCATGTCTATCTCTTTAAATGTTCACTAAACTAACAAAAAATCCTGGAAATATTAACAATAAATATCCTGAAAAATCCAGAATTTATTAAATACTGAAAATCATTAGAAAATGACTTGTTGCTGAGTTGAGCCCCTATCGTACTAATTTCGGTGCAACCACAACAAAAGTTTTGAGGATATGCCACTATAAGGAAACATCTTTGACACAGTGAATTTATCGCTTGTCTATAGACAGGCTGTTTTCACAACGGAAATTGGCATTAACCACATCATTGTTTTCCTTCACAATACAGATTGAAAGAGATAAATTTGCTTTTTAAAATCTTAGGCATAATTTATTTTTTGTTTGTTTTGGTGTTGCCACGACACTGTAAATAACTAAGTCCCCAACTGTTAAGGCTGAGGATAGAATTACATGTTCCAATTGGCACTTTTTGTAAACAAAATGGCCATGTGACCAGTTTTAACTAATTAATCTATAAAGCATTTTTGCAATTAGTTTTTTGCCATCTTCGAAGCAGACAAATTACAAAATTACCAATCATCGCTTGATTAGTTTTGACGCGTAAAATCTGTGATTGATGGGGATGTCACGGCAGGACTACTTTTAGGTGTGTTGGTCAGACACACGGCTGGTTGTAAAGATTGACTTATGGTTTGTTCGCTGGAGTCCGGCTGGTACACAACCTGGGGCACGTGGCTTGGTAGTCAGGAGTGAGCCGAATGACCTTACGAATTACCAAGCTGCACACCGCAACTGGTTTACTTTTGAAGGGCGTCGCCCGGGTTGCTCCTGGCTCTGCTTTAGCTGGGGTTGGCTCCTGCTGGAGTTCCATGCCCAGACTCAGGACGAAGGTGATGCTGCGGCCGGATGATGCAGGTAGAGGCCCGAGGGGGGGCTGCTGACTCGGTTGAGGTGGCACCACAGGTTTGCGAGACCCAGTGGCACGTTGAGTCCTTGGCGGAGGACGACGGCAGGATGTGATTCTCTAGCAGTCTTGAATGGGAGTTGGAATGAGGAGGAGGAGGAGGAAATGAAATGAGGGGGAGGAGGAAATGAAATGAGGGGGAGGAGGCGGGAGCTGGGAGGTGAGGCCTCTCCAACTGTCTGGCAACTTGAGCTCGTTCCTGGGGGGTTATGTTGCAAAGTACAGTTGGGGCTAGGTTACAGCCCAAGTAAGCTTGGAGTTGGTAGCTGCCTTTCTAATACGCAACCTGGTACCACTCCTACGGGTTTAAGGCATGTAGCAAGGTTCTACATGCAATAGCAGCAGGCGACGAAGTACCCTAACTAAGCCAAGCCAACCAGTCGTACCCGAGTACTCTAACCAGTAACAGTACAGCACGGTGGTTAGAGCAGTAGGTTTACCCCGGGAGTCCGACAACGACTTGGATGTGGACCAAAGGGGCGAGACCTCCAGACCCAGTCTCTCACGCTTTCCGGCGACAGTTCAGCGCGGCGGACGAGTGAATGGACTGGACTGACTGATCACCTTGTGGTTGTGACGTAATGGCTGGGGCTATATCGTACTGCACTCCAAGTGCACAGTATGGGTGTCCGTCTAATGTGTATGGTTTTGACGTACGCACACTCAGTTAAGAGACCCCGCCGCAGTCCTACACTAGGTTAGGATAATAGGTTGGGAATGTCGCAGTCTCCTGCTCTTCCCTGGTGGGCTGACATCTATGGAAGTTGGAGTCGAAGTCAACCTCAGCAATGAGTAATCGGAAGTTAATAGGAGACGTGTTTATTCTGAAAGGAATAACACGGTGGCCCGTACTAACTTCTAATTGATCAAGAACGGTAACGTAAGTTAACCTACGGAAACCAGGCGAAGGGGACCTGCGTCTGAACTAACACAGCAGATGTGGAGAGGTAGCTATAATACTAACTAACTCGATGCTTGTTGCCCAGAAGGGACACGGGGTACCACTATCAGAAGGTTACTAGGTATAGAAAAGGTGTGTTGACTTCTTCGGGGGCTTCTGTTCAAGGTCTTGAAGAGCATCTGGTAGGTCACAAAGACAACTGTGTTAGAGCTCCAGCACTGGAAGTGGTGAAGCGAGCAACTGAGAATGAACTGCCGTTCTGCGGATGTGCACGGACATATATTCCAACTGCCCACGAGCTCTCAAGTGCAGGGGTGGTGGGGTGAGCTCCTCCTCCCGCGGGCGGAGCTGCACTCTCTCTATCAGTGGCGAAAGCAGGCGTCTCCGTCATGCGGTGTTGCATCAGCGAGGTGAGCTTAGGCGCTTAGCTGGTTTCTATCACACGAGAGGGGTTGGCGTGACATCTGATAAGACGATCAACTTGGCTGACTTTGTCCGCGAGTACCCCCACATCTAGGGGCGCGCTGGTAGACCCTGGCTGCAAGTTGTTTGAGGTTCAAACCCGCATGGGTTACGTGATTCCATGTGCAGATGAGGCAAAGTCGTGTTTATATTTACTTGCTGGAAAGCATCAACTGTCGCTTTGGAACGTTAAAATACACATATCGCCAAAGTTAATGCACAAATAAATGTGTATTGTCATAATAATTACTTCACAAATAAAGTTGCTGAAATATTCTTGGAATAAGAATAAGTATTTCCTTACGATACAGTGTAACGACTCAGTTTACAATAATTTGAATTGGGATATTTGGTTTATTTTCTTTTGTTTTGTGAACCTTAGTAATATTTTATCAGGATCCGAAGTTATGGCCGTAGCAGTATGTTTACTGGCCATACATTTGGCTTTCCGGAAATCTTAGTTTTTGTTCGTGTCAGCTTTTAACACGTTAGTAGATATTATATCCTTCTAGAAGTTCAATTATTTTTTATAACGACGCAGTGTGGTTGCGATGGGGGTCGCACAGGTTATCGTAGGGACTCTGGGCCACGCCATGCCCTTATTTGGTTAGGTTTAAGGCACCCTTGGGCAGGGTTAGGCACAAAGCGACTTCAACCCAGAATGCCTCCCGCCCGCTAACGGGGTAGACAACCAGCACTCTAATAAGAGGATGCATGTTGCGTGGCAAATATCTTCCACACCGGCAAGCACCCGCGATCTTAAATTATTTTTGGCTTACAAACTTATGTCCCTCGTGCCTTCGTAATTTCCTTTTGCGATGCAAGTTTTGAATGACGTGAATAATTAGTAAACTACTGTGGCGCTGCTCTTTGCTTGTTTATCTGGCGAAACTTGCGTGTGAACTGGACCAGTCGAATGTCGAATACGTTTGCAGAGTAACTGAACCGAAACTTGACTATTTTATTTTTACGGCGCCTTTTAAGTTTCATGTTTCTACTGACTTGAGTAAACCCAAGCTGTGATTTCCAGACGCCAATTCTCATGACTGCGATGTTACAACAGTTTCAAGTAACAAAATTACATTATCTGAGTTTTATTTTATTGATTTTAATTTCTAAGCGCCCCTCTAACACTTTTCCAGAAAATTACTGTTTATTTCAAAACTTCACGGACTTTTAATTTTGGAATCTATATAAACCTAAATAATTGTTGCATGACAAGATAGACAGATGAATGTTGTGGTGTTATGACTAAACCCCAAAAAATCCTGATATAAATTATGAAACACTAAAGTCGAAAGAAAGTGTAACACTGCCTCACTCATTTTCGCCACTCTTGTTTATATTGCTACCTAAATGGTGCCAGATTGGGCAGCACATTACGTTTCTTGTTCATTGTGCGACGTAATTATGGCTATTAACCACGCACACCTCTTTCTTCGGAGAAATATATGCTCCAGAATACTACAGATGTCGTAAACAACATTTCAATAAACTGTGCACATTTTATAACACTCGTACAAGATTAACCGTTAACGTAAACAAATTACAAAACAAATACTACAGAGTCAAAACTTGACTATACAAATGTAAGTGAATCACTGAAATGTTCAGATGACAAAAATATTTAAATTATCAATTACTTCAAAATTTATGTAGACAGAACAGCAATGTTTAGACGTAGTTCAAAATGTCACCACCACGAGCAGAAAAGTTAAATCTACAGTGTTCTAAGTAGCATTATTTTAATGCATGCAAATTATAGCTACGGTGCACGACCATTAGTAAATAAACATGTAAAACGTACATGCGGATGGACAATAGAAAATATCGGAAATTATTTGGATCAAATTCGTTAAAATGGCAGCCCTGACATATACTGAAGAACTAACTACTCATAACTACCCCCAACATTCTATGCCTGTCAAATTGGCAGGTTCTACAGAAGCTGAATCGAACCGGCACTGCTCTATAAGCAACTTACAATCTAGTAACAAAACATTGTAAGGATCATTATAGATTCAATATTTCAGTATCTGCTTCAAACTGATACATACCTTCATTATTTTGCTGCACGAGACAATACATAAGTATAAAAACTAAACTAAGAAAAACCAATATTTACTTAGAATCTTAAACATGTATAATATGCAAAGAACAGGATTTCTTTAGTAGTGTACATATTCCCCATTGGAGACAACTGTCCATCCTAGTGGCATAGTCTGCATACATATATACTTTACAAAACAGCATTGCTTTGTAAAGATGAACAAAAGGCACAATTTATTAAAACTTGGTCCTACATAGGCTTTTGTACATTTGTGAATATTCAGATATTGACTTGCTGATCTATGATGGACAAGTGGGTTCCTTTCGCTCTCACTGCACATCACAATATCAGCTATGCTCTTTTGTAAATTCCAGCACACAAAATAATATGTATTAAGAACAATATCTTGTATCAAATATATTACATCACAAATAACCATTGATACAAAAATAAAAGGCAAACGCTGGCAATGACCTTGAATAATAAGAGAAGAAAGCCGTTGAGTTGATATTGTGCTCTCTTTTCGTAACCATGATTACACAAAAGCCAGCTTGATATGAAACAATAAACAAATATATTAAAAAATTGTAAGTGCATTGTCTACACAATTTTTCTTCACAGCAGGGGTGTGGGGGATCCCAACCTCGGGAAGATTTCTGGGAATACATAATGATTTTCTCGTCAGGCAGGAAATATCCCCCACCACCCTAAAAATTTTCCGGAAAAATTTATGTTCACGCCTGTAGGTTGCTCCAACTAAAATACAAGTCGGGTTTTGTGCGAGAAGCTTTGCATAGAATCTTTACGTAAGCAGTTTTGATTTGATGAACAAAATCTCGTTGAAATTTTTTTTTTTGATTTCTCCACTTATTTGCAGATCTCAAAGTTAGCTACATTAGATATAAATTTTTTTTAGTACATCCTATTATGTAACATTACCAATACGTATTTACTGCAAAAATTAACTACAACTGGAGCCAAACTTGCACTATTATGAAGTTACGGTGAACCGAGTGCAATGAATTTGTGTTATATGCGAGTGACATCTATAACTAGCTAGTGCACGATGACTGTTTAACTATTTTACTGATATCTAACATGGTTTTTTTTTAAATATCAGTTTGGTTAAAACGATTTGTAAGATGCCAGCAGTTGTCTGTTTTTCATTCGGGATGAGTTTGTTTTTAATTGCATGTTGTGCTCACTCGTTGCCGCCGAGACGTTGACAACTCCAAACGTAGCCAATTTGCTATGAGAAAAAAATATATAATTAATTTAATTAGCTACTTTTCATTTGATTATCAACAGAGGACTAAACTTTGTTAGCGTACAGATTCGGTATGTTGCATTCATAACCTGCCCGATGAGACTTGGCTGTGACAGAGTTGCACTACATGTTTTGTTATATCACGTTGCAAGTGCCATTTTTATTATTATTTACAAACTGGCAACCCGGCCCGGCCTCGCGTGGGTACAATTTAGTTTTTACAGCGTTGCACTAATAAATAAATTGGGGAAAAGACAATTACAATTTTATATTATATTAAATTAGTAAACAACTATCATATATAACATACACATCACGCCTATCTCCCAGAGGGGTAGGCAGAGATCATGGACCTCCATTTACCGCGATCCTGACATACCTACCTCCTTCGCTTTATCCACATTCATACATCTCTAATATAACAATTAGTGGTTTAGAAAATTTCTTTGTATACAACATTAATCGTTTTGCCTCCGACCACCAGCACAAAAATATTTCTGTTTGACGTGACACGCGAAAGGGCTATGTATAGTTGTCCATGTGAAAAACATGTTCCACTCAAATCCACTCCAGCCACATCACGTGTTTGACCCTGTGCCTTATTTATGGTCATTCCAAAACCAACTTTTATTAGAAATGTGACTCTTTCAAAATTAAAAGGCAAATCCGACTGAATCATTGGTATTCTAGGTATTATAACAGTTTCTCCAGTACCGCAGCCAGTTATAGTACCTTCAATGAGGTAAATTTTTATTTGTAATGGAGCCCCATTGCATAATTACGGTGTATTTATATTTCGCAATAAAATTATGGGAGCTCCAACTTTTAAAATCAGTTTGTGTGGTGGCATGCCAGGATTCAATGAATTAAGAAATTCTGCAGGATAGTGCATAGCTTCTTCACTGTCGAGTTCTGTATCTACTGAGAAATAAATAGACTTTGGTTTGCGCATTGAATTTTGCAAGCACTAATTCATTAATTTTTTCGACATTCAGCAGCATTCTCCCTTTCTCTTTGCAAAATATTCCTTTCTCGGTAATTAGTCAACCTAGATTCTATTTCTTGATCACTCTCATTTGCCTGTGATAAACGCAATCGATTTTAGAAATTACTTTCTCGCAAAACTTTTCATAATTTTTAAAGTATTGTAGATAATTGTATGCTATAAAGGACATTTCTTATCTTCATTAAACAGTTACAACTATGAATTAATTTATTTGGACAAAGATTAAGTTCTTTATGGTTAGAAAATACAGTGAATTTTACGTTTGTTTTTACTGCGTAATTTAAATTGTAAATACGCTTATTACTACTTATCAACTGCTACAAGCAACTTTTTTTTGTACATGATTTAATTTTACACAATTCCTTCGTACAGGATTTTGTTATATCTCTAAAGGATTAGGCAGCGTATTCCACGAGAGCGCGCTGGCTGCAAACTTTTCCCCTGACTTAATTCACTAATACCATTAATGCTCAGCTCCTATAAGTTGATAGGGCAATTATTAATGCACACAAACCTTCCTCGATAAATGCAGATCATAACTGTAAAAACAGCATCCAAATCCACTTTCAGTTTGTATTTCAGAAAAGGTTAATTTAAAAATAGAGTTATAGGTATGTACTGAATACACCCTACACGGCTTTAATGTAAGTATGGTCTAATGCGTTCAGACTAAGCTGGACCAGTCTCACATGTACAAAACACAGTAAATGCTTGAATCCAACACCTTTCGCAGTTCCCAGGAAAAGGGTTGTAGTTTCAGAGAAGTTGCAAATGAAAGAACTTTTTCAATTAAATTT
Source organism: Clitarchus hookeri (assembly GCA_002778355.1). Classification (NCBI taxonomy): domain Eukaryota; kingdom Metazoa; phylum Arthropoda; class Insecta; order Phasmatodea; family Phasmatidae; genus Clitarchus; species Clitarchus hookeri. Next base: position 377,538 of record NQII01001475.1, on the reverse strand, counting down.
GTTGCACATAAATAACAATAAAGATATTTACTGGAATATTTTATATTCTTATAGTCTACAAATTGTGTACAAAAACAAATAAATATAACCAGTTCTCCTAAGTCTAAGTTATTTCAGTCAAATTGTTGGACTGATGCAAAATGTGGCACTCTCCATCCAATATTTTTTACTGTGATTTGTAGAATACTTCTTAACGGTTACATTTTTAAAAAAGATTACGCTGTGTCCCGATTCGGCGAGAGCGTAAATGCACAAGACAGAGAGAGCAAGAGAGAGAGCACAAGTCTGAGTGAGCAAGAGAGAGAAAGTCAGAGTAAGCAAGCAAGTTAGCAAGGGGGAGTGAGTGAGAGAGAGAGAGAGCACTTTCAAGTTGGGACACTGCCTTATATTCTGTGTGGGAAACATGATGGTAAAGCACGCCGTTACTTTTATTTTATACAATCATGCTAACTCACTTTTATATGGACACACACATGTACTGTATACAATGATAAGTACCTTTTTTTTTTAATGAACTGGCCAAATTCAGCCCTTAAAAAAACATATTTACATAAAATCAAGTACAATTAAATTTTATGCTGAACAAAAATTAATTTAATTACACAAGGACTTTATCATTTGTAATATTGCAATGTATTTAAAAAAGAAAATCACAGAATTTTTTAAAAAGTAGTGAAAAAACATACCAAAATTATTTAATCATAGTATAATAAATCATCGAAACATTTTCACAGAAAACAGGAATGTCTATTCTCTCGCTAACAAAACAATATTTTAAAAGATAGGCGTTGCCTGTTACAATTATACATTAGAACTGCAGATACAAACACACATTACCTTAAAAAAAAAAAAAACTAATATAACCTTTATTATAAAACTTACTCTTTTGCCTGCAATAAAAGCGCTTAAGATTGAGCTGTGGAACTTTTCAGTAGGCTTGCTCAGGCTCGCAGACCTTCAGTAAATGTATCGCTAACTCCAGTCAAGAGAGAACCCCCTCGGCCACATTTCAAACACCACCCTACACTCTAGTTCACCTCCTGACCACTAGGTCCGCTGACAACCGCAACTNCGCTGACGACAGCTTGCAGCGTGCCGTCATTCGCCGCCTGAACAGGTTGGTCTGACCAGGGAAGAGTTGTGACCATGCATTCGCGTGGAAAATGTGTTCATGCGACTGCGTGTGTGCACCCGCAAGTACCGTCCCGTAAGTACTTGCGTTTTCTCTCTCCTTTAAACGGATGCACTTGGTANCTGCGTGTGTGCACCCGCAAGTACCGTCCCGTAAGTACTTGCGTTTTCTCTCTCCTTTAAACGGATGCACTTGGTAACCTAGCAGCATATTCCAGCCATATCTCGCTGTTTCAAATGCATTTACTTTCACTGAAGGTTTTTATATTTTNGGTAACCTAGCAGCATATTCCAGCCATATCTCGCTGTTTCAAATGCATTTACTTTCACTGAAGGTTTTTATATTTTTAACTATTACTTTTCTCTAGTTGGATATTTTACATGCTCGTTCATACGGCATATATTTCTCTAAAGCAGAAAACGGAATAGTAGTGTAACGTACATTACATTTTAAGATTTGTACACACTAATGTGAGAAAATTGAAATACGCACCAGGCAACAAAATGTAAATCACTAACTAGTAACTACACATCTTCACTCCATAAAAACACTCCTCGCTCGACTGTGAAGTAAATAAGCTAATTTTCTTATTGGGTATGTGTATTACAGTAACTGACATTCAGAAGCAGAAATTTGAACAAAATATTACCTATAATACTGAATATGAGGATATACCAGTCGCAATGTATGCAGCTGGATTACGTTCACAAATTGTTCACCTCGGCTATAGCCTGGACCATTAGCACAAAGTGCAGACTACACAAAACAGCACAATATTGCTTTTTAAATAGATACACCACAATAGAACCCCTTCTAACACCCCCTGAGTTCACATTTTCCTGTATTTTAAACCAGTTATTTTAGCTTACATGTACCTAGTATTCATTTCACAAAATATTCCATCGTTAAACTGTCCTTTTTTTCCTGGTCCCTTGAGAAATGTAAAAAAAGGGGTTTTATTGCACTAAGAATAAAAAACGGTTGCATATGTAAAGTAATTAAAAATTATTTGTTTAAATTTTTCAAATTTTTTGATTATTATCTACATTTAACATGACACTATAAACGAGTTTTAGTTAAAAGTCATTCATCACTCAAGATAGAAAAATTTCAATTTCTTGGGGATAATATCTGCTTGCACACATCCACTTTTTTGGTGCTGTGGGTAACCTTCACGGGCAACTTAGACGCAGACTGCACCTTTGCCGAACCAACATTCTCCTTGTCGTGAACCTGCAATCCACAACAAACACCAGTTAAGAAGCCTCAACACACCTTATACACAAATTGATTGTTTTTGTGTATTAACAGAAGAATCAGGGTCATTACCGAAAATCTTTCACTATAGAAGCATTACATTAAGTAATTCTGTGTTAATATTTGTATAGGCTGTTCACGGTAAAGTGAGCACTTTCGAGGCACTAGTTACTTTTTTTTCCTTTTAGCCAATTTTTACCAATTAAACACCTTTTTTTAAAATAAATATTGCCATGTAAATAATGAACACACTGTGTAAATTCCACTGCACTCTGAAGTTAACATCTAGGCTACAATAAAATATATTATTATAAATTAAAGGGCTCTCAAAAGTGCTCACTTTACCATGAACAGTTCATACCTGATTGTTAATAAGTGTTCCTTGGTTGTCATTGAAAGGTGAATATAAATTAAAGTATAGCATTTTGTATTAAGTTAATTGTTGCATACATATGCGTTAGTAGTTCTCATATTATGTCCTTAATGATGGGAAAGGCAATCTGCTGAACTTATATTGTTGCATTTTTTAACAAATACTCCTAAATTTGAATTAGGAAGAAATAAAGAAAATTCAATATGACAGGTTAAATGGTCTCTTAACACGAAAATTATGAACTTTGAAATTTGAGACACCAATAGGAGACTACCAAGATTACAAAAAATACCACAGGCTGTTCTCGGTAAACTGAGCACTTTTGAAAGGATTGTATGCACATTGTGTATTCTTCCATTATACATAAAACAAGCAACGCCATGGACCTACGGCTGGCCGATTAAACTACTTTTATTCTGATTCTGCAAATTATTTATCATTAAAAAAATAGGAATGCAGCAAGAGGCAAATAATTTATATATTAGACTATCAGGAAAAAGAAAATAAAAATGTCACAGAAAATTTACATGCATGGGTCCTATTACGGTGCATNATATATTAGACTATCAGGAAAAAGAAAATAAAAATGTCACAGAAAATTTACATGCATGGGTCCTATTACGGTGCATCCATTTTGCATATCATCTTGCACCATGTTGTGATTGGACAAAGTCCATTGCCGTCCATGAGAATAAAAAAAAATTCTGCACATGTGCGCACAGGCATGCGTTTCTTATTTTTTCTCATTGCTGGCAATTGACACAGTCAAATCACACCATCACCATAAAAGAAACTCACCATTGCGATTAAACTTCTAAAAGATAAAATATTGCGCCATGACATACCACTGATTTTACACTTACTTTATTTGTTCCAGTCACAGTTTTTACAGCATAAATACTCCCCCCCACCCTTTTTTTTCATTTACAAATTTTTTTTTGCATTTTGCAACAATTTTTCCTAAGCCTGTGAAAAGAGTAAAAAATAAAAGGAGCTGCACTGTAAGTCCTATAAATGCGTAAGTAAGCAGATGACAAACCATGGCAGAAAGGTCTCGTTCACTGCTGGAAACAGCTTTCATGGACGAGACTTCACTGCAAGGAGAGGTTTCCCGCTCATCCACGGAGGAGGTGGTTGGCAACGAACACACCTCGTCGTCTTCCTGAGCTAGCATCTCCTCCTCCTACAACAGCAGCCCACCACAACCATCTCAGTTCCTGTGAAGCGTGGACGTGGAGAGCAGGAACAAGCTCGCAGTCTCTGCGCTACACAATGCAGCCACACATCACCAACACATCCACAAACTCAAGTTTGTGTGTATCCAGTGCGTGTATCTCAGTACCGAGCAAGAAAACACATCATCCCATGAAATACGGCTGGAACAGGCTGCTAAGCTACTAATTACATTTTGAAACAGAAAACACAAGTACTCGCAGGACAGTACTCGCAGAACAGTACTCGCAGACGCACAACCGTGTGTGTGCACGCAAGCACACAAACGCAAAGTCGGCAGTGTGCCAACACTGACCCACTCAGGAAAATGTTGTGACCATGCATTTGCACATACAAATGTGTTCCATCAAACTGTAGTATGTGTACCAGCAAATACCGCATTGTGAGTACCTGTGTTTCCTGTCACCGTTTTAAAACTTTTTAAAATGAAGGTGACATTTTTAAATAAGCCAGTCGAGTCCAGATTTCTGAATTCACAAAAATTATTGGAGGTATAAATGCGAGTTCCTGGCGTGCCATTGTAAAATTTTTTGCATACCGGCTGGCTGTGAAACTGTGTTGTTAAGGATACAGCAGTTCCAATCTGCGACACGTGTCCTAAGCTCTCGTACTCGTCCATGAACCGCCTGTCTTGTTGAAGCAACTCGGTGACCTACACAACCTACGCTCGAGTTGCTTAAGTGCACTACCGTAAGAATCACAAGTGCAACATCTGTGGCTGCAAAAGGAAGCCTCACCACATACCGTACTTGCCCTCACCGTTGGTCTTCAACAGACATGAAGGTTTTCCTAGGTAGGTCTTAAGACTTCTCAGAATTTATTCACGGCAACAGCAAGGGACACGTCAGTAACTTGCTGGGCCGCCTGCACACACGGTGCATTACCTGCCAACACCCATCCAAACCCGGTATGGATGGCATCTGGCTGTCCAGCGATCTTGGGTCCTGTCATCACATCTGGAACTATCTCTGCAGACAGCAACATATCTAATGCACTGGGTGTGGCAAACTGTGGATCAGCCAGCGGCAGTCCATCTAGATGTTATAAACCTCCAACTGCAATCGGTACAGAAGGCACGTCTCTGGTAATCTTTTTCAGAATAAGAGCTCTGCTGGTGATCTGAAGCTCTGGCGACAGAAGAGAACCAATCTCGCACAAAACTGTCCCTATTTGTTTGTGGAGCCGCAACGTTACCGACACCAGTGACGTTCATATTCACTTCAGTCCCATATCGCCTGAGACTCGGTCGCTGTACGCATCCTTGACAATTATTAACACAGTCTTTAACAAAACAGTGGAAACTAGAGTGTCAACTTGCCTCCCTTCTGCTGCACACAACACAACTGCACTCTCGACTCTGGCTTCGGATTCATCCTCGCCTGAACTTGCAGGTGGAGCGTGTGATGGCTACCTCAACAGAGCTGACAGTGAGACTTGGAATTACATTGTGCTGCCACATGACGCACAGCCTCTGCATTTGCACACACATCCACGTCTCCTCGACAGACTTTCCGAGAAATACCCGGCATTTATGTAGTGCTTAACCCCCCCCACCCCTCACACCAAAACACTACAGCTTGTCTGACTTGTAGTGAGTGGATATAAGCCTAGTCTTTGTGAGGTTTCTTGCAGGCTGGTCATTCTCGTTCGATGGCCGCCACTTGGTCAAACCAGGAAACCTACTGCCGGTAATCTTTTGCAAATGGCTAGGTCTCTTGTACTGCAACTGTTGCCAACTGCACTTGCTCTGCTGTTCTTGCCTTCTGGTTAAGAAATTTCATAAGTTGGTGGCAGGAGGGGAGGTCCTATTCATGTGATGGGACATCTTAAATGCCTGCTTCAAAGGTATCTTCTCTAAAAGGATATTTAACAATAAGAAATCCCACTTAACTGGAAATTCTTGTGCCTTCAGACCAATCACGTTCTCTTCCACACATGCTACAAATTTGCTAATAGCAACCCCGCGAGGATAAGTGAAGAATTTTTTGCGGATGGAGGGTTGCCGTAATGCGAACACTCAAAAACCTTTTCTCCAGCAGAACACATATAACGTCATAATTCTTTTCTGTGACCGGTTAATTGCTCACTATGTCCCGTGCCTCCCCTCTAAGACACCCACCAAATAATGAGTTGTTTGCACCTTGGTTAAGTGGGGAACATGGCCAACCATGGAATTGAATAATTCAGCAAATCCCTTCCGTTCTGCATGATTACCGCTGAAAACAGGTAATGGCAACGCTGGCAACATTGACACCTGCGGCAAAAAAGGTGCTTGCGCCTCACGAGTAGTCCCCCCGGGAAACCTTACCTCACCTTTTTAAAAGCATTTTATTGTACACTTTACGTAGCCCGCAAGAACACAATATCTTAATCAGCAAAATGTTCCTTAACATCAGTAACGTCAATTTCGTCGTCTGCTGGTGGGTTACCCCACAACGCACAACAATTCGCCAATAACTAGTTTTGTTTGTAAACAACCCCCTGGAAGATTATTTTGAAGTCCTCTAACTTCGACTAATCTTGAAGTGACTTCATAAATCACAAGTGCTTCGTCTGCTTTGCTCACTAGAAACCGACATAAATACTCAGAAGTAGCGGACCATTAGTACAATGTATGGGACATACCTCTGTAGTCGAGTTCAGGAGGTCCAAGTTTGTCTGCAAGTTTTTCCTGCTGGCTCGGAACTCGGACAGGATTTTGTCGTGAGGTGAAGTGGCGACCAGTTTTCGAGGGTATTCATACTCTTTACGTTCAGGTGTGTTGCCTGTAAGCACATAGCGTAGCAATCAGCTCTGCTGCATTTGGTAGACAGGCTTCCACACAAGAAAAAAAAAAACAAACTAGGTACAGAATGTTTGGAGCACAATTTTTATGCAAAAATATATTAATCATATAAAATAATATCCTTTAAAAGTAGAGAAAAATAATAAATAACACACATCACACAAGGTCGAATGTTGCAGCCATCGAATTCACCCTCCCCACGCACTAGTTCTGTGAATGTGTTTGAGCTACAAGTTGTCATTTATAATCAGTGAATGGCATCCAAGATTTAAAGAGCGCAAAATTCAATCTCAGTGGCTTCTATAGGGAAATCATAGAATTTGAAATTAAAAAATGTTAATTTATTTNCAGAGCGCAAAATTCAATCTCAGTGGCTTCTATAGGGAAATCATAGAATTTGAAATTAAAAAATGTTAATTTATTTCAATAGGCCCGAGTATTATGAATAAACTTATCACGGAAGACACCCCTTTGTGGCCAAATAATGCACTCTCACCATGCCTGGACAAGGCGAAGCAAACGCAAGTGGCAACTAAACAAGAAGACCACAGAACGTGGTTGTGAATATTTAAGTATTGGAGGTCATAAAGACACAAATAGGGTCTGAGCTGATACCACTTTTTGCCGGTTCCGCCGATACTCTATACCGGTACCAACATTACGGGTGACGTTCTATGTATTAAGAATATATTAAAATGCTGTTATGTTTTATTACTAAAACTTATTTTATTATGCGGTCTAGAACACTCAAAAGCTTCTCACAGTAGAGCTGGGCGGGATCCCGACTTTTCTGAAAAAATTTGGGAAATATATATTGTTTTAAAAAGGTCAGATGGGAAATAATTTTCCCGTAAATTTTTCCGGATAAAAATTATTGAAGCTATTTTGCTGTTATTTCTGTCTTCTATAACCCACAAGTAAGAGAGGGCCCTACATGACCCTAATCTTGCCAGCATAAGTAAATAATAACTACATGCAAGTTAACGTACCTATCAGTATTAATGGTTTCATATAAATTGACGCGGCCAAGCTTGGCTAAGGTGAATTTTACGTCCTGTTTTATGAAAGCCAACTTGACCCGCGGTGAGCTGATGAGATTGAGGATCGTTTTGGTCGACGGCCTAGGGGACTCTGGTGAACAATCCGTCGCACACGATGGCGAGGCTGTAGGCCACCTCGCATACCTTAATTAATTGCAAATAAAACACTTACAAACGATGCTTGTTGAGGTATTTATTATCTGAGACTGCTTACTGCACACAAACTATAATACAAAACACGTGGCCTTAATGGCCATGAAACTGCGAGCGACCACGTGGTCTTTACAATGTAAAACTCGAATGCACTCAACAATTCTCCGATAAATAGTAACGTGGCTCTCCCCTCGGCGCTATACAAGTAAAATAATGAAACAGATAAAAATAATTATAAGATTTGTGACCGATGCCGATGGATACAAGTTCAACTGATGCTGTCTGTGCTGAGGGCCTCTGTGGAGAGACAGACTTACACGTCTGGATGCGTTGAAGTACTGACGAGAACTGGGGGGAAAAGCATGTCTGACTTCCGCTACCNGGCTTAAGCTACCTGAGAGCAGCAGACGCCACGCGGTGAAGCGATGAAACACAATATACGCTAAAAATGATAATGATGTGAAAGGGACACGAATTAACTTAAACTAAGATTACATAATTTTTCCTTTAACAATACACAATAAAAATGATTATACTAATTCTAAATATTTCCATCGTATCATGCNGGGACACGAATTAACTTAAACTAAGATTACATAATTTTTCCTTTAACAATACACAATAAAAATGATTATACTAATTCTAAATATTTCCATCGTATCATGCACAGTACTGCCAAATGTAAAATGTCACATGTCTCCAATGATGACAAAACAAATGATATTAATTGCATACACTGACATTATTAATAAATACCCTGATGAAATACTCTGAAATACACTGACACGGAATAAGTTAGAAACACTAATGCACCTGCACTGATACGATTATGCGCACCCTCACTCATGCCCACAAGCCTGTCGGTGTGTGGACAAGACTGCGGCAGTCACAGTGAGCACAAAGGACTCGTGAACGCGCGGTTCACCTCAACAAAATATAATGAGTACAAAGTTTGCCACCGGCCATCGTAAGTAAACAAACTTCTGTGTGCATACCTAAAATAAATAACTGCTCATTCCTCAAAAAGGCATTTCCATTTCGCTAATGGTATTCTTCTGCTGTCCGTTGCTTTAAAAGCTAAAACACTTGCTATAGAATCGTGAATATATTTTTAACACAAAAGTATTTTTTATTGATACAATGGCACTCAGTTGTGCGTGAATAAACATTTTCCTCTGCACGTATTTTAGCAGCTGAATTAATGCACACTGCTCACAAGCATTAAGAAAGTAACGTCTGGAATTCTAAGCCCATATTGTTTAAGAATCGAGATGGCTATGAAACGAGTCCTACTTTTCACACACTCTTAACATTGTTTAATTTTGCGAACTTCTTAGAAACATTACCAACTAATTCCATTGCGGGCTGAAAGGCACATCAAACGCATACATGTAAAATTACATTTGAATTGATATGAATGTAAATGCATTTCCACGTAACTTAATAAAAATCGGAATGATCGTGCATTTCTACGGCCACAGGATTCTTGTTCTTGTAGGTTACACGACCGCCGAACAGTTGCTGAACGCGACATCTTCATCTAAGGTGGTATTTTATTGGTAAGCACTTCACGTGACGTAGAATGTTACCCAATGATAGTAGTCGTTAGGAACAGCACTGCTCGTGTTTTTATTTTGTTTATCACCTTGACGCGAATCGCTCATACTTAGATTAGTCATGACGCTAGATACCCGCGCAGGGGAGCAAATTGAGGTAATGACCCTAGGGTTCCCCGAGGACGCCACACCCACCACCTCTCACCCCGAGGACAGTAACGAGCAAAGGAACCCCCCCGAGCCGGGGAAGCACAGCACGCGCCCACCCCCCCTTCCTCATCTCCCCCGCAGAATTAGGGAAACCACCGGGCTTCAGGGGAAGTACCACGAGAAAACTATATATA
>NQII01001475.1:340423-364912 GCA_002778355.1 Clitarchus hookeri | reverse complement strand
CCCCCCAACACAAGCCTTTCGCCAGAACGTCTGTAGAACGCGTTAGAATTAACCCAGTAGTTCAGACAGATAGGGAAAGTGGATAGGTCTCGTATGTGTAACAGTGACCTGTGTTTACCAAATAAACGTAAGTGTGCGTAAATTAAACCAGAGTACGACTTTGTGTTGACCCCGCATGCAGCCTGTAAGTCATAGGTGAGAGAAGTGTCGAGTCAACCTGTACATGTTATTTATTACGTAATTTAACAAAATTCAGAGATTTTTTTTTTTATCAATAAACTTGTAGTTTTGAATGAAAGTTTAAATATTCTGTATGATTTGTAGTGTGGTAACCTANTTTTTTTTTTATCAATAAACTTGTAGTTTTGAATGAAAGTTTAAATATTCTGTATGATTTGTAGTGTGGTAACCTATACCTTTGACACGTTAATTTTGTTACTAAACATTATTTATGTTTGTTTATATTATTTTATTTATAGGGATGGCGCGAATAACCAAAAATGTTGATTCCGGTTCCGGTGCCGATTCTACAATTTAAACATCGGTTCCAGTATTTGGTTATATGTATTTTGAATACTTGCCTTTTGCTTGCAACTTTATTAAACCAATGCAGGTAAAATTCATTAAATGTTTTATTTAACCGTTATATGGAAGAATTGAACAATAACAAAATGTGAAGATAAGTGTTAATGTATACAGATAAACTTGTTGTATTAAATTTATTTAAGGTTAGTAAATATGTAAAAAATTATTATCTTTTTACATTAATATGTTTGGAAAATACTTAAATTAAATAACTCATGGGCCTCAAACCAAAACATTGTGGCGTGCTGTATGATAAAGGTAACCTACAAAAGTTTGTTAAAAGAAGGTCAACAGCTGTGGTGGGCCAGATTCCTTATCTTCTTTGCTTTTTTTTTTGCATCTTTTACACAGTGACTCACTGGATTTTTTTTTGCCGTGCTGGAATGTGACATCACAAAAAAAAAACGTCTCTTCTGCCTCTCTTACTCATGGCCCGCGGCCATCCTACGAAACAAAGGCTTGGAGGAATGTATTGATCGGCTAGCAGTGTTGTTTACGGGGGAGGGCTGAGCTGAAGAGAGAGAGAGAAGGGAGAGGAGTGTTGATGTAAGAGCGAGAGATGAGATAACAGACTATGCAACATCACCGAATAGTTTACGACTACCACTCCTTAATTGTTTCTCCAAGCACGCACCCCAGAAATTTTTTCCTTTATGTTGGGAAGAAAGGGCGCTATACATGAGTAAATACCATAGTTATTTTTGTAACAACAGAGTTTTGCCATTGCTGTGTAGAACCAAGAACCGAGTAATTGTTGTTAACCTAAAACCGGTTCCGAGTCAAACCTCAAGAACCGGTATAAATTGGAAACGAACCGACCCATCCCTATTTATTTACTAACTCTACAGTTTGATTACATAGTTCGTTAGAAGTAATATGGATATAACAAATAGTGGTGAGAAATTAAAAGCGCCTATTTGGCATTTTTACGAAAACATGCCAGACAATGTGTCAGCAAAATGCAAGACTTGCTCTAAAGTATTGAAAACCAATTTTGGTAGTACATCTGGCCTTCTAATGCCCGGTTGCACCATTAACAGCCCTGAACCAATATACTAAGATCTTGGTTCAAACATGATCTTCAGTTGGATCAGAGATCCAATGTACGAGTGTTGCAGCAACGCGAACTGCTGAGTTCCGATCGTAGATCTCCTGATCTCGGTTCGGAACTAGGATTGAGATGAAACGCTGTTTGTGATTGGCTCTCATTTCGTAACGACATGATGCAACTGTTTATTTAAAGTTCGAGACAATTTGTGTGTTTCTGTGGACATTATCTCTTAAGACTAGCAATTTTTAGTATATCTATATCGCTCCAGGGTATCCCTTCCCCCATCTATATTCCTGTACACCATCACGAAAACCATCGCTGTAAACAATCATGGCCACCGTTTTTGAAAACTCATTGAAAAGTTTTTTTATGCCCACTCAATTTGTAAATCCCAGTTACACAACACCAAAAATTTGAAACTGCACCTCGAAAATGTGCACACTTCTAATTGGAAAAACTACAATAATCATTAAATGTATTGTTTTCCCCACAATGCTTATGACGTGACCCAAATTTGAAACCATGCACCTGTACTAACAACCAACATATGTAAGGCACAATTTTCTCAACCATACATCCATTAATGTGTGTTTGGTACTCTTAAAACTATCTTTATTTGTAAACAATATCGTTAAGTGTGTGGTGATAATACCAGAATCACATTGTTCTAACATCCAGAGTCAAATTTCATTCACAGGGTAAATGCAATGCATACAAAATATAGCAAAACAAAGGAAAGTTTTTTTAAAATACGACGGTCTCACCGGTAGGCTCATCTGTGACGTGGTCCTCTGCGATNCGGTCTCACCGGTAGGCTCATCTGTGACGTGGTCCTCTGCGATCAGAAAGACGTGCTCGTTGGCTCGCTGCACGCCGGAGTCCATCCTGCACAACCAGGACGACACGTGCTCACTATGGGACTCCAGTCGCTCCAAGACCCCGTCCACTACGGCACAGGACTGGCACTGCAGCTGCACGGCCAGNAGATAAACTTGTTGTATTAAATTTATTTAAGGTTAGTAAATATGTAAAAAATTATTCTCTTTTTACATTAATATGTTTGGAAAATACTTAAATTAAATAACTCATGGGCCTCAAACCAAAACATTGTGGCGTGCTGTATGATAAAGGTAACCTACAAAAGTTCGTTAAAAGAAGGTCAACAGCTGTGGTGGGCCGGATTCCTTATCTTTTTTGCTTTTTTTTTTGCATCTTTTACACAGTGACTCACTGGTTTTTTTTTTGCCGTGCTGGAATGTGACATCACAAAAAAAAACGTCTCTTCTGCCTCTCTTACTCACGGCCCGCGGCCATCCTACGAAACAAAGAATGCTTGGAGGAATGTATCGATCGGCTAGCAGTGTTGTTTACGGGGGAGGGCTGAGCTGAAGAGAGAGACAGAGAAGGGAGAGGAGTGTTGATGTAAGAGCGAGAGATGAGATAACAGACTATGCAACATCACCGATCAGTTTACGACTACCACTCCTTAATTGTTTCTCCAAGCACGCACCCCAGAAATGTTTTCCTTTATGTTGGGAAGAAAGGGCACGCTATACATGAGTAAATACCATAGTTATTTTTGTAACAACAGAGTTTTGCCATTGCTGTGTAGAACCAACAACAGAGTAATTGTTGTTAACTTAAAACCGGTTCCGAGTCAAACCTCAAGAACCGGTATAAATTGGAACCGAACCGACCCATCCCTATTTATTTACTAACTCTACAGTTTGATTACGTAGTTTGTTAGAAGTAATATGGATATAACAAATAGTGGTGAGAAATTAAAAGCGCCTATTTGGCATTTTTACGAAAACATGCCAGACAATGTGTCAGCAAAATGCAAGACTTGCTCTAAAGTATTGAAAACCAATTTTGGTAGTACATCTGGCCTTCTAATGCCCGGTTGCACCATTAACAGCCCTGAACCAATATACTAAGATCTTGGTTCAAACATGATCTTCAGTTGGATCAGAGATCCAATGTACGAGTGTTGCAGCAACGCGAACTGCTGAGTTCCGATCGTAGATCTCCTGATCTCGGTTCGGAACTAGGATTGAGATGAAACGCTGTTTGTGATTGGCTCTCATTTCGTAACGACATGATGAAACTGTTTATTTAAAGTTCGAGACAATTTGTGTGTTTCTGTGGACATTATCTCTTAAGACTAGCAATTTTTACTATATCTATATCGCTCCAGGGTATCCCTTCCCCCATCTATATTCCTGTACACCATCACGAAAACCATCGCTGTAAAGAATCATGGCCACCATTTTTGAAAACTCATTGAAAAGTTTTTTTATGCCCACTCAATTTGTAAATCCCAGTTACACAACACCAAAAATTTGAAACTGCACCTCGAAAATGTGCACACTTCTAATTGGAAAAACTACAATAATCATTAAATGTATTGTTTTCCCCACAATGCTTATGACGTGACCCAAANATGTGAGCCAAATTTGAAACCATGCACCTGTACTAACAACCAACATATGTAAGGCACAATTTTCTCAACCATACATCCATTAATGTGTGTTTGGTACTCTTAAAAATATCTTTATTTGTAAACAATATCGTTAAGTGTGTGGTGATAATACCAGAATCACATTGTTCTAACATCCAGAGTCAAATTTCATTCACAGGGTAAATGCAATGCATACAAAATATAGCAAAACAAAGGAAAGTTTTTTTAAAATACGACGGTCTCACCGGTAGGCTCATCTGTGACGTGGTCCTCTGCGATCAGAAAGACGTGCTCGTTGGCTCGCTGCACGCCGGAGTCCATCCTGCACAACCAGGACGACACGTGCTCACTATGGGACTCCAGTCGCTCCAAGACCCCGTCCACTACGGCACAGGACTNCAGTCTCACCGGTAGGCTCATCTGTGACGTGGTCCTCTGCGATCAGAAAGACGTGCTCGTTGGCTCGCTGCACGCCGGAGTCCATCCTGCACAACCAGGACGACACGTCCTCACTATGGGACTCCAGTCGCTCCAAGACCCCGTCCACTACGGCACAGGACTGGCACTGCAGCTGCACGGCCAGNCCTCACTATGGGACTCCAGTCGCTCCAAGACCCCGTCCACTACGGCACAGGACTGGCACTGCAGCTGCACGGCCAGTGCCGCACACGTGCGAGCGTCCTCCCACGTGGCAGCGCACACGTGACCCGCCGCGCACTCCTGTTCGTACAGACGCGTGCCGAGACGCTCGCGCAGCATGCGCACGTCTTCTTGTGCTCGTTCTCGGCGGCGCGTCCATGCTGTAGCGCCTGCCACTGCCAGGCTAGTAACTTCACCTTTGGCTTTCGCAAGGCCATCCTTTACCTGTGTCGTTGCCGCTTTCGCCTGCGCACACACCACAAAACAAACACCATAACTATCATAATTAGTAGGGCTGTGCGAATATTTGCTGTACCGAACAGAAAATGACAACTTCCATTTTCGTTTCAGTAAGAAATTCAGTTGCAGAAAGTTGTAACAAAATGAAAATCCTTAATTTTGTTGAATATTCACATGTTTAATGAACGTTCATTTGGTGCACTAGCAAAGAAATTTTATAACTAAAAATAACTACATAAAACAGAAATTGAAATGTGGGCAAGAACCCCAGTTAAAAACTCCATATCTTACATTTTAATGGTTTGAGTTTGCAACAAATTTACTGTAATAACTCTCTAAAATGTCATGAAAACCTTTAAACTTTCATTAAAACTNTGGTTTGAGTTTGCAACAAATTTACTGTAATAACTCTCTAAAATGTCATGAAAACCTTTAAACTTTCATTAAAACTGAGTTCATATGAAATTATTTTTCATTTTAATTTCAGTTTCACAAAAGTTCGTAACATAATACATTTGTTTTCGTTTCGCAAGGAAAAAAAGTCATTTGCACAACCCTATTTCCTACCGCTTTCCGNTTTCAGTTTCACAAAAGTTCGTAACATAATACATTTGTTTTCGTTTCGCAAGGAAAAAAAGTCATTTGCACAACCCTATTTCCTACCGCTTTCCGGGTCAGCTTGGTAAAATGCCTCTCCATCTTTCCCCGTCTTTCCACTAATCTTACCCTCTCGCTGTCGTCCTCGTGATGCACCCTGGGGCTGAGCAACACGACGGAGGTTGGGTGGAAACACTCGCGGGCGTCAAGACAGGCGCATAAGGGAAACACAAGACTGGTCGGGGGCTTAAACTAACAANTGGTTTGAGTTTGCAACAAATTTACTGTAATAACTCTCTAAAATGTCATGAAAACCTTTAAACTTTCATTAAAACTTAGTTCATATGAAATTATTTTTCATTTTAATTTCAGTTTCACAAAAGTTCGTAACATAATACATTTGTTTTCGTTTCGCAAGGAAAAAAAGTCATTTGCACAACCCTATTTCCTACCGCTTTCCAGGTCAGCTTGGTAAAATGCCTCTCCATCTTTCCCCGTCTTTCCACTAATCTTACCCTCTCGCCGTCGTCCTCGTGATGCACCCTGGGGCTGAGCAACACGACGGAGGTTGGGTGGAAACACTCGCGGGCGTCAAGACAGGCGCATAAGGGAAACACAAGACTGGTCGGGGGCTTAAACTAACAAGCTTAAAAAAGTTCCTGATCAGCTGGGTACTAGCATGTTCGGATGGAACTTTAGGACTAGCGGTGGATTAACCTGATGGTGAACAGCAGCACCCGCAGCTTCAGTCAGTGGAGGTCAACACGAGAACAAGTGGCATACCTGCGAGTCTGAAGGTGTAGGTTACGACAGGCTTAATAAGCCGGAAACTGAAAGCCTACATTTACATATTATGTGTACTGAGAATATCGGTAAACAGTTTTACACCTCGCAAATCTACAGCCAGCAAACAACGTACATACAAGTACTATGCAGTCCCCTTCACTTCCAATCCCGACGTAAATCCACAGATTTACCAGACTCATTGCACCACCACAAACATTGTGTGGAGAGGAGAGGATGCGCAAGCAACAAGTGAAAGGTCATATTTCATTCGGCGAAACCTGAAGTGTAGTCAAGAAAACAGATACCACCTCCATAGCACACGCCCACACACAATCACACTTTAACTAGATTTGCCACCGAACCAAACTAGAACTTGACCTAGAATATTTTTATCGAACCAAACATTTAAAACTGTATACAAACCAAACTCGAACCGAACCTAAAAAAAATTGCCTTATCCGCACACATATGCCTTCACAGTTCTGCCCTTAATTGTTCAAGGATAACAAAACCGTATAACTACATTAAAAAGACAGTGGATTATGGACGCTCATCAGTATTTGCACACATGCATGTCTGCAAATAAGTTCTTAACATCAATTACAGTGGTTCCATGGAAACCCACCCACGCACGCACACCATGTGACCCACATCACCTCTTCAATCAGTATCACTTGCCCACAATTCTAGACACCATCACACCTGAGGACCATGATGGTGTAGTGGTCAGACTACTTGCAATCCCCCTAGACGAAATCAGGTTCGATTCACGGAGGGGTTGCACCAGGACTTTTTCACGTGGAAATTGTGCCCAACGATGTTGCTGGTCAGCGAGTTTCCTAGGGTATCTGCAGTTTCCCCTGCCATTGCATTCCAGAGCTGCTCTACATTCGCCTTGCTTACCCTCATCAGCTCTCAAGACCTCGATGCTAAGCCGCCCAAATCTATCCACTCAGGCTCCATCTTGCTGCAATTTCACCAGGCTGAGTTCCACGAGTGTATGTTCAAATCAATAAATACAATGTCGCACACCTGGGCAGTATTTCCCCACATGCCACCATCAATCATGTGAACATCAATAAAATTAAGGTTGGGCAATTATGGCATTTCACAAAATCAAAATTAAATATGTCTTTGAAATTCATGAGACTCAAATAATGAAAAGTAATTTCACGAAAGTTCAACTCTATTAAGTGTTAAAATAAAGATTAACATTTTATCATATTTCCTACCGTGTTACCGTATTTACTCAGGTATAGGGTGCCCTTTTTCCCCAAAATAAAGAAAAAAATTTCTGGGAAGCACGCTATACATGAAAAAAAAAAATTTTATAATAATAATTAGGGAAGTAGTAGTTGTCGTAAACTGTCTGGAGATTTTTAGAGGGAAGTGTAGCGGAACTGTCCGTTATCTCATCTCTCGCTCTTACATCATCANCTGCTAGCGCCTCCCCCTTTTTTTTGCTTCTTCACAGCAGTGCTTACGCAATACACGGGCAATTAACGTGTAGTGTTGAATGCCGGAAGTTCACGTGCTTCGTACACTACTAGGTTTAAGCTGTCCTCAAAAAATAAGCTGAATAAAATGTAAAACGTGCGGCGGCTCAGCAATTTGACATGGCTATTACCAGTAGCTGTGAATATTTTTTACTGGCATATAAAATCTGTGATAAAACGTTTATTTGAAATTAGAGGTGAGCCGACATGGTTTTAGAGCCTTTTCCGATATTGCCGATACCAATACCGATACTGCCTTGACAAGGAAGAATTACATTACTGCAAGTTTCAAAAAATAAAAACAGAATTTTTAAACATTTACCTAAATAAAATTCTAATTGTCTTCGTTTTTATTGTTTCAGTGGTAGGCCTAACTATTACGATAAATATAAATCTAGGAACCACATATTAAGCTTAAGCATATTTATAAGACAAAAATAACCTAAACAGTTTTGCATTCTCGCGTGTTGCTTTCGGTACAAAGAAATTCAACAAATCACTTTTTATTGTTTATTGCTGGCACACGTAAATAATTTCACCACGTTAGTACTCTAACCTAACACCGTCATGTTACTAGAGCAACTACAAACAATGGGAAAAAGGACAAACTGTCGGAATGTAATGTCGGCAGTAATGTAGAGCATGTAACCAACATTACATAAGTTTTTTTTATGTGTTGCCGTGTTCGCGGTTTGTCTTGGAACAATTAAGACAAAATATTTTTGGAGGTAATCGTAAATATTAATTATTGTTAATATTATATATGCGTTAGGCTGATTAAATGTTAAGTTCTGTTTACACTGCGAGCTTGCCTCCATACATAAAATTCAGTAAATGCAAATGGTGGCTACTATTGTTTTGTTGTATACATGTTTCGTAAACAANGGGGAAAAAAAAAAAAAAAAAAAAAAGACAAACTGTCGGAATGGCGCCGCCAGGCGGCAGTAATGTGCAGCATATAACCAACATTACAAGATTACATAAGTTTTTTTTATGTGTTGCCGTGTTCGCGGTTTGTCTTGGAACAATTAAGACAAAATATTTCTGGAGGTAATGGTAAATATTAATTATTGTTAATATTATATATGCGTTAGGCTGATTAAATGTTAAGTTTTGTTTACACTGCAAGCTTGCCTCCATACATAAAATTCAGTAAATGCAAATGGTGGCCACTATTGTTTTGTTGTATACATGTTTCCTAAACAATCATGCAAAACGTGCCTAATTTTGCTTTGAAAATAAACACAGCCAGTTGGGTACTTTAGTAAAAACCANAAAACGTGCCTAATTTTGCTTTGAAAATAAACACAGCCAGTTGGGTACTTTAGTAAAAACCAATTTAAAAATAGTGGTTAATTTAATAAAACCAAATAGTGCGCTGATCCACTCCAATTATGGCAAAATGAAAACAGCATCATCTTAGATTCTTAGGGCAAAATATCGGTTATAATATTGGCGATTTAAACATGAATTGCGCACAATTCCGATAATTACGATATCGGCCGGTTTCGATATATCGGTACCGGTATCGGCTCAGCCCTACTTGAAATAATAACATAACTTGCAAGTAAATATTTCCCTCAGTGATAATGCATTATTGGTGTTTAATTTGGACACGCTGCATGTAGCGTTTCACTTTGCATTGTTACAAAAAAAATAACATCAGTAATGTCACCTGAACAGCGTGAAGAAACTGCATGACTGATCAGTTCTCGCGTCAAGGTTACGTGTAGGTCGCAGTCCCATGGGAGCCACGTGCATCCTGTCCTCCCCGCAAAGCAGAGCTTCCACGTGTTTACATTTCCCCTCCCCATACCTTTCCCAATATGTTGGAGAGCGATAAATTCCTACAAACCTTCTTTGTTTCCATGTAAGGCAGAGGATTGCCAACCACGCTCAGGGGGAAAAGGGAAGAGGCGACACAATGGTTTTATAGAGGTGTCGCATTCCAGCACGTCACTGCGTAAAAGATGCAAAAAGAAAAACGGAAGCCGGCCGCCCACCACAGTTGTGGATGTTCTTCTATTAATGACTGTAAGTTATAGTTATCTCAACAGCACGCCACAATGTTTTGGCTTTTAGCACCACGAGTTATTTAATTGAAGTATTTCCCAAACATATCACAATCACCACACATTAATGTAAAAAAGAATAATTTGTTACTCCGAGGCACCACAAATTGTTAGTGCAATTTGATCTTTAAAAAATTTTCTTCCTGGTACTTAATGTAAAAGCTATGGTGCGCACTACACACGAGTAAATATAGGTATATCGAAAACATAATATAATAAAATTCAAAGAAAAATATAAAACCAAAGTTGCATAGTACCATTAAGGGTGAAATGGTTAATAATACATAATAATAAAGTGACCAATTGACTGCATGTGTTAGTGAGTGGTGTCAATTTTTAGATTTTCCCTTCTAAATTTTATAGCAGTGGTGAAAACAATGGCAACGGCGAACGACAAAAATAAATGCAAAAAACTTTGTTTTTGGACTATTTCCTTCAACTCTTTCAATTCATTTTCACCAAATTTTTCACGGCCTTAAAAAAGTGCCTTCACTTTGTGGAAATCGCTACCGAGCTCATTTTGTCAGAAGCAGACTGTATGAATACCTTCTGCAAAACAGCTGTGCACTGAAACACAATCTTTTAGGAACGAATATGCAAAGAAATAATTTTTTCTGGCAAGATATTCAAAATGTTGGCTGACGGCCATTCGTTGGAGAAGGTGGTACACAAATACACGTAAAGTAACTCTTCAGCACCAAGTTGACACACACACCTCATCCAATGCTTCCTTCAGGTCGGAAAGGAACTGTTCACTGCGGCACTTCATCTCCACCAGCAGCTGCGNAAGGAACTGTTCACTGCGGCACTTCATCTCCACCAGCAGCTGCGAGTCAGTCGCCTTCTGGTGGTTCAGGTCGTCCGCGATGCGCTGTCTCGTGACGGCAGCATCTTCGTTATCCCGCCTACACTCCTCAGATCCACTGGAGAGGATCTTCTGATACTCCGCGCCTTGAACCTGAGAGACTCCCAAGGCAACCCGCATCTCCGCCATCTTCGCAAGCAGCTCCTGTCGAACACCATGCATCCCGTGAAACCCAGCACATTACGTTCTCCAGCATTATATGAAAGAAACGTTCAACAGTGACCACCGAACAAATGTTTAATTGTCCTTAACCCTTTCTGAAAATATGTATAACAGCCAAGGCCTAGAAAGCCTAAGAAACCAGATCTTTTCCAATTAACCAAGGGGGACGTGGTAAGTAATGGACATACAAGGAGGGCAGGCATTGATGGATGGGGGATGAACACACACAAAACATTCACTTATGTTCGTATTTACAGATGAACTAAATAAAAATCATGAAATTACAAGATGAAGATGACACACTCACTGTATTGGAACGACTCTGGCGTTCTTTCAAGTTGTGAATCAAGTTCCACATCCTCTGTTTATCCATTTGCCTCCTCTCTACACCCTTCAGGAATTCCTCGCGCATGATCAATATGGACTCTCGTTGCTTCTTCCGAGAAGTGCTCATCCATGCTGTTTCTTCAAAGATCTGTAGTAAATTAATACAAAATATTGTTAAATTAATNATATATATATATATATATTTGAACACAGCCAAAGCAGAATATGACTTGGGCAGTAAGAAGGTTAAAGTGATTTATGAGATGCCAGGAACATTACAGAGGGTGTTAATAACTAAAAAGGGTTATGTCTAGGGATGTAACGAATCCACTTTTTTTTAATTCTCGATCTCGATGCCGATACCACTCTCGATTCCAAAAAAAACCTGATTCTTTTGGTTACAGACAATTACTTTAGAGAACTAAATACTGTATAGGAGGGTGTGAAATTTAATAATTAAAACTAGACCTACATTAGTAGTAGGCCTATTATTAACAAATAATATAACACGAACAGTGGGAGCATATTCATATGAAATCCCAAAAAGTTCAAAAGAGGCATATGAGATAATATTGAAAACATACATATATACTGATATATATATATAAATATACACATACATGTTTTGTCCACATAATTTATTCGAAAATACTTCCAAACCTCACTTGACATGATAAATGTTCACCAAAACATGAAATTATTAAAAAGGTTTGCAAGAATAGCATTTTTGGCAGTAAAATGTGTGTACATTAATACAAATTTACTCAAATTAACTTTCAGCGGAAGTTTTAACGTTCGTGAACACACAGGCTTCGAATCATGTAGCGCAACTGCAATCTCAGCCAAGTATCATCAGTCAGGTTATGAATGCAACATACCGAATCTGTATGCTAACAAAGCTAATTCCTTTATCGATAACGAAATAAAAAGTAGCTACGTAAATTAGTTATATTTTTTCACATAGCAAATTTGCTACGTTTGGAGTTTGTCAACGTCCCGGCGACAAATGAGCACAACACACAATTAAAAACCAACACATTCCAAACAAAAAACAAAGACAATTTGCTGGCGTGTTACGAATAGTTTTAACCAAATCCACATTACAAAGTACCATGTTATATTATGGTAAAATAGTTAAAACATTTGGAGTCGAATTAAACATTCATTATGTACTAGCTTATTTTTACACAAATGTTTTGGTTATGTATATCGAAACTCACGTCCCATATCAACCAGTAATCGATACTTGCAACTTATAATTGTTGCTCGCATAAAAGAAAAAATTCAGTGCGCACAGTTTACCGTAACTTCTTGATAGTACAAATTTGCAATCAGTTTTAGTTAATTTTCGCAATAAATACGGAGTGTTAATGTTACATAATATAAGACGTACAAACATTTTTTTAGTTTATGAAAATGTCTTTGAAATCTGCGAATAAGCAGAAGAATCAAAACTTTCTCGACAATATTTGATTCACCAAATCATAACCACTTACGTAAAGAGGCGACACAAATATTCTCGCACGAAACCAGACTTGTAATTTAGTTGGAACAACACTTGCAGACGTGCACATAAATTTTCCCCAAAAATATCCGGAAAAAATTATTTCTCGCCCGACAANGTTGGAACAACACTTGCAGACGTGCACATAAATTTTCCCCAAAAATATCCGGAAAAAATTATTTCTCGCCCGACAAGAAAATTGTTACAAATTCCAGAAATTTTCCCGAAGTTTGGGATTTCTCACACCTCTAGTTTTTAGAATGTAACGAAACTTGTCGAAAACAAAACTACCAAATTACGACCGAACTGAGGCCAATAAATGGTAAAGTTGAACACAGTCAGTACAGTTTTATTTTCAGATTATTTCCGCATCGCATATTTTCACGCACAAAATAGTTTTCCAAGAGTGATTNGTTGGAACAACACTTGCAGACGTGCACATAAATTTTCCCCAAAAATATCCGGAAAAAATTATTTCTCGCCCGACAAAAAAATTGTTACAAATTCCAGAAATTTTCCCGAAGTTTGGGATTTCTCACACCTCTAGTTTTTAGAATGTAACGAAACTTGTCGAAAACAAAACTACCAAATTACGACCGAACTGAGGCCAATAAATGGTAAAGTTGAACACCGTCAGTACAGTTTTATTTTCAGATTATTTCCGCATCGCATATTTTCACGCACAAAATAGTTTTCCAAGAGTGATTNAGTCAGTACAGTTTTATTTTCAGATTATTTCCGCATCGCATATTTTCACGCACAAAATAGTTTTCCAAGAGTGATTCATTTACTGGCATAAATAAAGTAATTTTAAACTCGTTTTTGAGAGGTGATAGGTTACGTATTTGTAGTAATCTGTTTCTGTTGCTTCGATTCTTGGACTTCCGATTCTCTATTATACGATTTTTCAAGAATCGAGGGTATCGAGTAATCGAGGGTAACATCCCTAGTTGTGTCAACACACTCGTGAACCGAACTCCTCTATGAACATAGAACATCTGCCCACACATCAGTATTATGATTTGCTGAAATACGCCCAGAACCTGGATCGAACTTGCCTTTAAGAAATGTTCAGAGCATTGTTATACACAGTATGGATGGTGTATATGCTGGAACATCAGTACGTTACCTTAACATTCACAGGAGAGGCAGATTCAGAACTGTACACGCCTAATTTATGGCATACAGAAGAAACAGACAATGTGTACAACTTTGCCTATTTGAATGAAGCATACAGTTTCTAGCTGTTTACAGAATATAAATGTTGTGACATCCCGATCCTGTGGCAAGGATTAGTTTAATAAAATCCTGAGAACGAATAAATAACACAATATTGATAAATAAGTAAGTGAAGCGAAACTGTATGTACTATGAAAATGATTCCATTATATTGTTAGCTACGAGGAGAGAAGTACACTGGGTCACTGATTGTCCCTAACATGACTTGTCCATAGCAGAGTCCCAAAGCAACGATGCAAACTATCTGCTAAACCTGTCAGTAGTATTTTTTTTTAATTGTTTGTTCTTAGTTTATTTTAGTGACAATATTCGTCTCGCCATTTTAGACAGAATCATACACACAGATTTACAGTGCTAGAAACACAGCGAATCCAAATAAATTATAATGAATGTTTTTTCTCATTCCCTACAGCTGCAATTTTAATCCTCTCGGCACAAATCTGAATTATTTTTCAAAATTACAGACCTACATAATTTGTTTCAGACTACAGTCAGATGTGTACATNTCGGCACAAATCTGAATTATTTTTCAAAATTACAGACCTACATAATTTGTTTCAGACTACAGTCAGATGTGTACATCTGTACTTGCTGAACGAAGACTGAATGTCCAATCCTGCTGAAAGAAGGCTGAAGACCCATAATTGCTGGGGGAAAAAAATATGGAGGTCTGTGCACTTTTTTCTGTTTTATAAAAAAAACCCCCAACAACCAGTGCACTGCTGAAAGACGGGCGAAGGCGAGCACTACTGAAAGATGGGAGAAGATGAGCATTTCTGAAAGACGGGCAAAGGCAAGCACTGCTGAAAGACAGGCGAAGGTGAGCATTGCTGAAAGGTGGGTGAAGGTCTCCACTGTTGAAATTTCTATCNAAGCACTGCTGAAAGACAGGCGAAGGTGAGCATTGCTGAAAGGTGGGTGAAGGTCTCCACTGTTGAAATTTCTATCAGAAATGAACTAAAATTAAAATCTACATTTACGTAACTTCTACAATATTCTATTATTAAAGTGGCCAATCCTTGGTAAACAAGAAAACAGAGTGACCATTTGGATAAATTAGATTTTAAGAACTGCATGAACTACGTGTAAACCTGGAAACAAAACACTGAAAAGAAGACTAAGATCAAAAGCAAACTGCTACGGAAACAAGAAGGGCTAAGGAAATTAAAACTGTGTAATGATGGTAGCGAAAATATGACAAAAAAACACTAAAATAAGTTTGGGAATGATGCTGGTATATGAACATTATTGCATAAAACAATTTCTGTAATACAAACACCAACATTAAAAATCCCCTTTCCTGCTAAGCTCAAAGCTCATCCTGGGTGCTAATGTACTCACTCACTGAAAGATATGTTACCCTTATTCAAATAAAAACCAATGGCATAAATGCAAAATTAAATGATTTTTAATTAATTTTAGTAAACCAGACATGCATTTCAATCCAATTCTGATAAGTATAATACTTCATTGCAAAAAATTAACATTAAAATGAACCAGCAAAGAGGGCTGTACAATTAAAAAGTGACTATACAGATTACAGCGGTTACAAACTCTCAGGAGAGATAGAGTACACCTAGACGATCGGAAATCACGTAGCAATGCACGGTCGGAAACGCTTTCCTGGCGCGGTAGTGACGACACAAAACACAAGAAAGGAAGGACACTAACAGGGTGAGAAAACATGTTTATTTTCTTAGTACAGCGAAAATGCTGGGAAGTCTTTGGCTGGTGTACGCGTACTAAGAAAATAAACATGTTTTCTCGCCCTGTTCGTGTCCTTCCTTTCTTGTGTTTTGTGTCGTCACTACGGCGCCAGGAAAGCGTTTCCGACCGTGCATTGCTATGTGATTTCCGATCGTCCAGGTGTACTCTATCTCTCCTGAGAGTTTGTAACCGCTCTACTGATACACCCTGTATATGTGCAATACCTTAGACTCAAATTTTCTGAACAGGTCAACGACTTGGGAAGTGCAAGACTGCAACCGAGCACACACATCAAGAAGTGCAGAAAATACGTTTTCCGCGTACTCTTGCATGAGGGCATCTAGAGCTGATGTGTTTGTGCAGTTAGATACCGCCTCATCCACCAGCGCAGTAGCATCAGTGACCTGCAAACAAACATGTCATGGGACCGTGCATGAACGCAACTACATTCTCTGCATACGCACGCACACATCATTACAAACACTGTTGGTAAGAACAGCAGCACCACCTCAGTTACAACACATCAAAACCATATAATTTTCAAAAGAAATGCATTCAGCCATGGAGCGCAAGGCAGACAGCTGGGCACACAAGTTTCGTCATAGTGTGTACCCTATCACGGACCGGCATGTAGCTGAGCGACAACATAATGGCCCGGCCCAAATCTTTGTAGATACCCGATAAATATATTAACACACCCAATAATAAAGGAAGTCCTCTGAAATTCAATCTTGGAATTCTCTCATTTTGCCATCGGTAATATTGAATTAAATTACACTACAACAGACCAAGCATGCAGGGCCAACATTTTATCCAGCCCATCAAAATTTCTCGGGATAAATTATATTTACTTCACACAAACGCCCATTCAAACTGACTTGTCACGCTATATATATATATATATAGACACACACACACACACACACACACGACTTCGCCTCATCTTCACGTACCATCACGTCAGCCCAGGCAAGGCTTCAACAGTGGCCGACTTGCTACCAGAGCCTACCAGCGCACCCCTAGGCACGGACACGGCAGTCAAGACAGTCTTCACCTTTATTTCAGAAGTCTTAGCTAACCCTTGAGTATTCATTCCAGGGTGACAGTAACCTTTAATCCCAAGTAAACGTCTGCCCACCACGGAAAAGTAGAAGACTGCGCCATTGCAACCCAATTTGCCGAACCTAGAGTAGGACTGCATGCTCCCTTAACGGGGTGCACGTACATCTTAAACACATACATTGAACGACCACCCATACCGTGGATAGGCTACGGCAAGGTAGCTGGTGCATATGTATGGTAGAGCCACAATCAATAAAAAAACTCAATACACAAGGTGGCTAGTCAGTTACCAAAGCCAATTCACTTCATCCACCGCGTTATTTCGCAGGAAGGAGTGATAAGACTAATTCTGGAGGTCTGATCCCTTTTGGACCACACCCACGTTGCTGTCAGACATCCAGAGTGACCCACCGCGTTGTACTTCGCCAGTTGGAGTTATCGGGTCTGACACTGGGGTTGGCGCGGCCATGACTGGCTTTACACCCAGCTAGGGATTTTCGTCGCCTCCTCTTCCTTAGCGTGGCAGACGTTAGTTCCTACCTCTATGCCATACACCTATAGGAGTGGTGCAAAGTGGAGAGCGAAGAAGGCAGCTACTGCCTCCGAGCCTAGCGTGAACTGCAACCCAGTGCCAACTGCCCTCTGCAGTTTAACTGTCCACCATCCGGAGATGCCTCACTTCCCAGTTCCCTCAAGCTCCCTCTTTCAGCCACCCCACATGACCGCCGGTGAGCCACATCCCATCGTTGTGAGGTTCCACTAAGGACTCCCAGTACCGCTGGAAATCAACAATCCTTGGTTCCGACGCAGCAGCCCTCCGCGGGCCACCACCATCTTCGTCCACGGACTGGGCACAAGTTCCAGCTGGCACAGAAGCAACAGCAGCCGAGTCAGGAGCTACCCCGGACCACGCCCAACCAAGGCAAAGAAATGGCTGTGTGCAAACCATTAGTACGAAGAACAGTTAAGCCCACACCAGACTTTGTGCCGTAACGTCAAGCCACGCACCCTAGCTTATAAACAGGCTGGGGTCCAGATAGCAGCCAATTAAGTCAGCCTATCATTTATCCAGTGTCTCCGAGACACACACTAAAACTTTGCCCGACCGTGACATCGTCAGTCACCCGACATCACGCATCAAAACACACAAATAATTAATTTTGTACTATAGACCAAATGTCACTTGGTAAATACTTATAATTGTCAGTTCACAAACTTAAAAATTAAAATCATAAAATGCATATGCTCCCAATTACACTTTGTATTTACATAACTGAAATATTTTGCTAAGTAGCAATTATTTACATTTTCTCTGACCCAGGTGAAAATCCCCTGACTTTTCCCTGTGGGTGCACAACCTTAATATTGACGCGTCCCGAAAGATATTTTTTCGTCAGAAGGCACACTCTGTCGAAACTCGCAGGCGGGCTACCGCAATAAATATTAAGGGTTTGGCGAACGTGCTAGAAGAATGACGCCAGGATTCCAAGGCGGAATGTACACGTGGCGTNAACGTGCTAGAAGAATGACGCCAGGATTCCAAGGCGGAATGTACACGTGGCGTAGGGGCCACATGCGGAGGAAGACAGGCGCAGCTGCGTTTCGCAGCTACAAGGGGACGCTAAGCTCGCACCAGCAGCTGCGTCTCTCCCGAGACGGCTACCGCAAGAAATAATGAGAACTTTTGGCGAGCGCGTGAGATTAATAGCGACGCGATATCCGGAGGCAGAAGAAACACGTGCGTCGACCAAGGGGCCACCAAGTGTTACAGCACGTGCAGGGCGGAGCAATAACTTCAATGCCAGAATCGAGGAACGACGCTGGGCCCACGTGCGGGTGCCGGAGCGCCGAAAACGTTTTTACGACCCAAAGTGTGCGGCGGTCAGCTCGACCACGTGCAGAGATGATGTGAGTTTAATATGGCGAACGAGCTTACAAAAACACGAGGAAGAGGAAGGAACGGGGCAGTCGGCCGATTTCAAGCGAGGAGTGCGGATTGGAGCCGGGAGGAACAAGTTCGAGAGAAGGCATCGAGACGTCAACACCGGTTGGCGAGGAACTGTCGCAGCCTGTCCACCGAGTGACGGAGCGGTCCCGAGGTCGCCGGCNGAGAGTTGTCTCGTGTGTTCATGTAGAAGTTAACCTGTTAAGCGAAAATAAAACTGACATATGTTAACTCGCAAAGAAGGTGAATTTATTTGGTAAATTGGACCTAGGGATAGTAGCGTCAACATATTCCTACGCCCTAACACTGAGGGCTAGCATCAATTGCTGGCCCCTTACGCAAAGAGCAGAATCAATACCTACTTATACGCCATAGCGCTGGGGAGGTATCAATTTGTATAAGCAGTGCTGCACGTGCATTTCTTTCCCTTTGCGATGTTCACCCCATTTCACCTGTCTGCGAGACATGCCCAACCAGACATCTGCTACAAAACACAAACTTGACGCACCACGAGCACTTTCGCATACATATCTTAGCCTCAGCTTCTAGAGCTCCCCCTGGCATACCGTAGCGCCACCTGCCGCCGCTTACTTTGCCTCTGTACTGTTCCTATCCACAAGCGAGTCAACTCCTTGCAGCCAGGGAGGCCGGCAATCCAAACGCCACACTCCAGTCTGAGTGGATGGACCCACCCTCTCGCTTGCCAGGCACAGGATGCGCATGCTCGCCACGCATCAGGGGAGGATTCCCCCTCCAGCCTCCCCTTGCTCGCCACGTCTCTCGAGGGTATTTATTCCTTTGCACGCTCTCCAGGCAGGGCAATTCGCATCAGCTCTGTAGCTGCAACTCTAGCTACCTCGCCTCTCTTGCCTTCTGCAGTATCAGTAAAACTTAGCAATGTTACGTTACTAATGCCAGAACTTGTGTTTCTCAACACAACAGGCAAAAGCTCTTGTCTCAAAACCTTCTCCTAAACACGAGTGTTGGTTATGTGCCTCGTCCTCGCAGGGCGTAGTTGTACAGGGGTTGCTCTCGTCATGAACTTCAATTCATATCTCGTTGCCATCGTGCAGTAAAAAGCTTGGCAAACTGGGTCCCTCGTCCGT
This sequence comes from Clitarchus hookeri, assembly GCA_002778355.1. Classification (NCBI taxonomy): domain Eukaryota; kingdom Metazoa; phylum Arthropoda; class Insecta; order Phasmatodea; family Phasmatidae; genus Clitarchus; species Clitarchus hookeri. Next base: position 345,068 of record NQII01001475.1, on the reverse strand, counting down.
CAGACGTTAACTGGCACAGGTCGGAGATATATGTCTTGGAACCTCCTTCAGACGGAATAAAACACATATCAGTTAACCTCCTTTTGGTTTGATCATTCTCTCTCGCTTTTCGCCTCCCTTACCCGTTTTCCCTTCTGTGTGCTCATTCCCTTGACTACTTCCATGTGCACGCACAATCGCCGGGATAAAGATTCGAAAAAAGTCCCCACGGAAGGGCGCTCCCACCTCCTGTCAATGTTTGGTGTCTAGTACTAGTTGGTCACGCCGCTCTCTAGCGCCACTGTGACAAAGGTACGGGGAACCTTTCTCTCAGGCTCCTGAGAGCTCGAGGAGAACAAACATGTTACATCAATATGACTCAGGCAACAAGCTGGTCACACCGCTTACTGAGAGCCGTAGTGTCCTTACGTAGGGAACACTGTGAACCCAGAGGGGCAACTTCTCACTGAAGGAGATCACAGAACCCTCTCCCCAAGTCGCTATAAAGCCTGAGCAGTCCATTGTGAAGCGCACTTGGCGCCGGTCGATCGATAGGTCTCCGCTAGGATTTTCCCCAAGGCACCGGCCCCAGGACAAGAAAATTACTCCCTGGATGGACCACGCCAGAATATGTCCTCCCCCCGCACTGATACACAATTTTTAACCTTATTTACGTTTGTGCCTGCGCCTACAGGACCACCACTAAATCCTCTAAATCGTAATTGTCTATTCTTTTATTTTTATCCTCTGAACTTATCGCAACATTACTGACTGCATAGCTGTGTAGTTGCAGCTATTCCTAAATGGCCAATCACTGGGTGAATAACCAACAGTGACCGGTTACCCACTCTGGTGAGCCAGGGTCAGGCAACTCCAGGGTTCAGACGTGTCAGCCCACACGGCCCCCCCTTAAAATCCTAGTTAAGGAGACTATTTCCCTAGTCACTAGAGTGATACTGGACCGGTGCACCTTCATTCCATGTTGACGTAATTGGCGTAAAACTCAAATGTATTTATTTTTTCTCTAGACCATGGTGCGAAATTTCAGAGATCACCAACTGCAACAAGATATCTGATGTTGGCGACTATAAAATACACTGAACCCTTGATTTAATAGATATAAGTTGGATGGTTTGCCCGTTGTTGCCACACATTTTGTATTGCTGAGTGAAATGCATACAGATGTTTCTTGAGTAAAAGCAAGCTTGAAAAACAAGCACAAAGATAAATCCATTAAATCATTTTCATCCCTAAGAGTCGCAAGTAATTGGTACCAGTTTCGGTGCAGATATCGGGAAATGTATATTTCGTAAAAATTTTATTTCAACCCAAAAACATGACTAGTACTTACAGTAACTTCACGTTAGAGAACATTTCATAATAACGAAACTGTTTTGGTCCCGACAAAAACAATACAATACAATACAATAGATTATTCTTTCATTTTAACAAATTTTTACACTAGGACTTATGGCATGTTAATAAAATATTCACCTCGACAAACACTTTATGAATCAATTCCGTATTAAAGCCATAAATTCTGATTTTTTCCTCCTTAAGATAACAGAACATAAAATATTGCAATGTTAACAAGAAAAAAAGTGTCGCTGCCGCACCATAGCTATTCCACAGATAATAAAGTAACTGGATAAACCATGGAAACTTGTCACACAAAATGGTGTCTCGGTACATAAAGCGCTTGTGGTGTGGCGGGTGTGTGAACTACTTAGCGTTTTTCTCATGCACTGCAGCGAGGTCATTTTCTCGTGTACTTCTATGTGAAGACGCTTGTTTAAGAGTGTGACACGAGGGTTATGTTGTTTTCGAACGTGTATAAATTACACCACCTCTAGCCTGCCATTTAAACTGCTTCGGTATATTGTGAAATTTGTTAAAAGTTGAGTGAATTATTATTTTGCTATGCCATACGGGTTATGTTACTTTCTAATGCTAATAAATAATTTTCTGTTGAAGACGAATCACCTTCAAAAACTGTAGTAAAAGAAGCTTGGCAATTTTTTTGGTTGNCTATGTGAAGACGCTTGTTTAAGAGTGTGACACGAGGGTTATGTTGTTTTCGAACGTGTATAAATTACACCACCTCTGGCCTGCCATTTAAACTGCTTCGGTATATTGTGAAATTTGTTAAAAGTTGAGTGAATTATTATTTTGCTATGCCATACGGGTTATGTTACTTTCTAATGCTAATAAATAATTTTCTGTTGAAGACGAATCACCTTCAAAAACTGTAGTAAAAGAAACTTGGCAATTTTTTTGGTTGAAAAAAATTACTCTTGTGAGGTTTATAACTACCACGCTGAACAGCAACAAGTTTTACTTAAAAACAAATACAATTCCAGTGATACAATTTCTATACAAGTATTGGTTTTGGTATTATCGGGGTGTCGGGAATTGGTATCTGAAATTAAGGTATCAGAACAGCCCTAGTAATGGCTAATTATTTGTAACATCCATACCCAGAGAATGTGCCTTCCTACTTCAGCACATTAGCATGCTCTGCAACAAATGGGGCATTTTCAAAATCACAAATATAAAATAGTGATGACGAAAGAATTTAGTCTAGCGAGTGTCTTCACACTCAAAATTTCATGCCCTCCTCTAGGACACACCATCAACCTGAAACCACATTTGACTCAACAGTAAAAAATTTAGCCTCTCACTGCTGATGTTTCTGCTTATGGCTTAACCTCCGGCCCCTTTGGACAGAAGTCTTTCAGACAGCAAATCTCACGTGGGCCATATGGTGGGCTTTGCCATGGCGGGTACTCATTTCCAAGGTACTCTAGCATTTTCCTGCCTTTGCTCCGTCACTAGTGATGATGATCCATTCCAAAACAAACAAATCATTGAGTGAATGAAATACCATTCGGTCGCAACGAGAGGATTAGATTCTTCCGAGCCATCAATTCGAAAGCAGAACACGAGCCGAAAGAACGTTAAAAGGTGGAGAGGCAACAAGAACCAAACAAGTCTAATTCACCTGTAAAGTGAACCTGGAGTCAGGAGACAGCAAAGTTTGTATGAAAAGTGGGAAGCGAGGAACGACGGCCTTCACAACAAGCATAACTTTACTGCCATCTCTCTAACAGATACCACCTGCATGCACATCATGTTATAACATGATATATGACGCCAACAAAGTATAGAATTTCACAGTTCACTTACCAACACCAACACACAAAAAATATGCAGAAATAAAATACAAACTTCCTTTAGAAACTGCGCTAACTAAAAGAATAACAGAAAAATACTACAGAGGTGCGACGAGCCAAAAACGAAATGCAGATATAATGAATACCCAAAAGGGAGAGGGAGTCTGGATTCTACATAACTGCTGTACATCAGAATGAAACAAATTTATGTTTTGAACGAATCATTTCACTGAACTGATCCAAAAGAAACTGATTCATTCTGTTCACCAGTTCAGTCCATCACTGTGTGTCGCTGCCCTAATCTCATCTTACTTCATTCTTTGCGCTAGTTGCTCCTCTCAGATGGACCAACAACGCAAAGTGCCTGCCTATTCACTGCGGAGAATCTGCCTAAGTAAAGGAACAATGTGCAGACTTGTACAGGTAAACCTTATTTTATTTAATAAAGAATCATCCAACTCTAGGGAAACAACAAATCCTTCAATTGTGCACAATGCTCGACAAACCACCATAAGTTAGGCGAAGCTTGCAGACAGCAACCTCTGTATATATGTACCTCCGTTGAACCACCCTCAAGGGACTAAAATGTATAGGCATGTATTAAGGAGGTTGCCCACAATAATATGTACATAACTTACAGAACTACATATTCATTTTTCAGAGATTGAGTCTGTGCATGAAAAAAATGAAAATTAAGCTGTAATTAGTATTAGGAAAAATAACCATAAAATAAACATTTGACATTTCTTCCTAGGTTTGAGATCCAGCTCACCACTTCTGCTTACTATTACTACTTAAACTTCATAAAGTGTAACGTTATTTTTTGTTTTTTGTTGCTCTACATGTAAAGTTTACATACATTAACTGTCAACAAATACAATAATTTGTCAGTTCCCTCAAAACAATGGATAAAGGTTCTAATAGAGATAATTTTTGTAGTAAACCGGCAAATACAAATATTCTGAACAACCAGTTCCACAAAAGTGCAAAGTGACATCCACTAAAATAAATTCCTTAATGTGAAAATATACTGACCAAGAACATACTGTAGGTTTTATAAAGAAATACTCCGTGTCACTTGAATAAACTATTTATTAGTTTTAAGAAAGAACAATATAATTTCAACAAGGCACACAGCGCCATGACACTCCAACGGTAGCTTGATAGCTAATCATTTGTTTACAGTGTTGCCATCTTAAAAATATAAAAAACTTTTAATATTGCATTGTATATTATATTACAACACCCACCCTCAATGCAATATTTACCTAAATTTCACACAAATAAATTTACATGGTTACTCCACACTGATTAGTGAATTTAAAAATTAACTCTTTGTTTAGGGCTTTTGTAAACATATCAGCTAACTGTTCTTCAGTTTTTACATATTTCAGAGACACTCTACCTTTTATTATTAATTCTTTAATATAGTGAAATCTAATATCGATATGTTTTAACCGCTTGACACTACTTGTATTTGCAACCGATATTGC